>JAODIE010000012.1:2641998-2806003 GCA_027575565.1 Diploeciton nevermanni
TGCCGCCATCACTTGGCTTGTTACATCGAGATGTATTCCGTTGATGCCTTGATACAGCATCGGCAGCTTTACGATCTGTGACACAAACAAGTTTTATGTTTGGCTTGGCTAAAATGTCCCTCAGGACATCAAAGAATATTGAGGTTAAATTATTTGATTGTTTTTAGTGCTCATGCTTAATTAGAATCACGAAGAATCACGAATGTAAGGAAATAATAAGACGGATTTATGAACTTACTCTTAAAGTTTCTATTATAGAATTTTCTTCTTGCAGTTCCGAGTTGTTGTTTTGATACTCCTCAGTCACAATTGTGAATTTAATTAGTTCTAGTGTTTATTATATTTACCAAGGTGCCAGTTTTGAATTGCTTTCCACCCAAGTCAAAGAATCTTTTACAGAGACCAAGAGCGTTTCCAATCTTAGAACTTATGCAAATGACGGCGAACGCTGGAAAATCTCAGGAAAAGTTAAACACGTCGCAGAAGGTTAAACATCGGTGGCGGCTGCGTCCGCGCAGGTTCAGTTAACATTGTCAGCTTAATTGTTTGTCTTTTGTGCACAACTTTCTCTTGAAGCCCAACGAACGACAAATGATTGAAATTAAAAGTTTTATGCTGTGCAATGTGCGTTGCCCATTTTGAAATTTTCTGTTACCTAACAACTTCATCGCTTAATTAGAAATGTATTTTATTGTTTCTAATTTATCGTTATAAATTTAAACGTAAAGAAATTGCCATTGTCTCGGTAGAATATTGACGTTGGTGCAGTTTCTAATTACTGTTTATTACTTTGGAGCATTTTACGTACAATGTCGCCTTCGCAACAAAGAGTTTCTTATCGTTGTCGCGTTTAATTAAGTTTGAGTGGCGAAAAATGCTCTCGCTCTCTCTCAGATCTGAGTAATGCAAAAAGGGTGCAATACGCGAAAAAGTCTTCATGGCCGAATACCTCGTATAATTAATTGCATGCGCCAGCGATTCCGATTTCATCAAATCTTGAGGACACTAGTGCGAAAATAAATAAAAACTATTTCAAATTACTTTTTAATTCTAACAAAATGGTATTTAAGTTGTCTACTTAAATTTATGAAGCAATCTACAAATATGAGAAAATCAGAAATTATGTGCTTGTATTGTCTGTGAATTGGTGGTAAATTAGGCAAGATTGCTGGTTTTGTGGTTGGGATATTTAACAATGTTTTTGACGCATAAATACCCGGCAAATTGAAACCGGGCGCCAAAACAACGTGTTCGTAGCTCCAAGAACGACTAAACAACGCAGTGCATTAATTCTCAAAGCGAGTATGAATGGTTTTTTGTTGGAACGCACTTCAACTTGCGATTAAACGCAATGATGTTTAACAATTATATAATCAACGAATATAAATTGCTGCTTACATTATATACTTTGGAAATCCTAAAAAATATTAAAGATGGAAGAACACTGGAATTATCAAAAGACATTTTTAGATTCTTGCACTCAAATTACAAAACAAAGTAAAATATTATAAAGTTAGCAGCTTCAATCTTCTAGCTAAGAAGCTGAGGGAGAAGGCAGCGTAATCCGACCTCTTCCTCTTCACTTAGCCTTCAGCCCTCAATTCGGGCTGGCCGTAATTTCCATTTATGTGTCAACACAGAGTGAGAGTTAATTAAAGAAGTTAGCGTCCGGAATAAGTGCATTCTTGTGTAGTAAGTCGAGACGAGTTTGCGCCTCAGTCGAAATCGCCCCGGAAACAACATTCAGTAGAAGGCCACTGCCACCGTTGTTGTCAAGGGTGTCACCACCAGAGACCGGATAATTTTTTCGCATTGCGGCAGAATCTAAATGCGATTACAATTAAACATTTCAATTTTTTCAAATTTTAAAAAATAAATTAAAATTTCGACTCTTAGAAGCGTGTAAGAAGCACCCGTAAGTACAAAATACGAATGAATGTGAATGAACACATGTACAAACATGTTTTCGTCCTTAAATTTAAAAAGCTATCTTAATCCAAACACATTTGCTTAGTTGCTTAGTTGCTTAGGATGTTGCCTAGTCGCCAAAGGAGGAAGAACAAAAAAAAGATTAGCTAGGCAGTTCATCGCCGCGCCTAAATTATACAAAATAGGCATCAAAATATTTATGAAATGGATGCATTTTACTTGGAAACACAAAAAGTAGAAGATTCAGAAACGAGAGTATTAAAACCGGTGTCATTGACCAAAACTATTAAAATGTATGTAAATGTAATGTAAATTAGTTTGCCAAAATCGTATTCTTATATTTCGTTTATTGGCTTCGTTTTTCTTTTATAATATTTAACACATCTAGCCAACGATAAATTAATTATAATGACAAGATAAAGTGACAGATTTCAAAATATTACGATTATTATTTAATATCTTGGTTCAAAACTTTTTTCAACTCTGAAAAATAAAAATATATATTATTTTTAGAACATCGTAAAATATTTAACAGAATTTACACATCTCACAAAATAATTGACACAAACAGTTGCCTCACATATTTTTTCGCTTCATACAAAATGCATATCAGCAAAATCACACGCACGCATCTTGCAATTGCACACTTTTGTCCTGACGGCACCATCCACTTCAACCATTTTATTTCCCCTACGATCACCGTGTTCTTATTATCTTCATTTATCGGAATACAAGACCTGCGCTCAGTGTCAGCAACGAATAACCGTAAAGCAGCCAACCTGCTTGATGGCACAAAAATACTCGTATTACAAGAGTAACTGGTGCGAATTGTTGACGCTTTCTTGTGCATGCCCTTCGCACTCTTCGTGCGGCAATTGGCGAGTAACGAGAAGACGTTGCCAATTTACGGCGGTTTAACAAGCACCTTCGACTTGCAAAAAATGCGCCAAATTGTTGCTCTTTTTATGATTCTTTAAAGGTTGGTGTACAAACAGAATATATATTCAAGTTCTACATTGGAGATTGCTAATTGGTCCGCTAATTAAAAGTCTCAGAAGGGAGTTTTTATTTATTGGTGGTTAAAAGGTTGTGTTGAAAGAATTTGTTGTTTATGCCAGAGTTTGATGAACAGGAGATGTTTTTATTGGCGCATTATAAAGATTATAAAGATAACTATGAGTTATAAAATATTAAATAACTTTATAATTACCTATTATGTGCCTTATAATTATGTTTTTATTACAATGAGTATTCAAAATATTAATTTATTGGTGGTAAAATTTAATAATCTTATTGATTTTTTTAAATGACATTATTTTTATATTGATATAACTTCACTTTAACACTTACTAATTATTTATTTATAAAAGTATTTGGTTTTTTGTCTTGTTCACTTTCAAATTTTAATTGGTATAGTTCAGTATTATTTCTCCATTGCTTTTATATCTACAGTAGAAACACATTATTTAGATACAAATTATTTACTCTTAAAAAGTAAACAAAGAGAAATACGGATTTTCCTAATTTAATCTTTTTTCTTATTTGATTCAATAATAAGATAATTTTAAGTTGAATGCTATTAGTCAAATAAATTTACTATCAAAGATTGTTCAAATTACTTTTCTATAACATATAGTTTAATAGTTATTAAATAAAACATTAAAGAGACTTTTCCGATTTTTGGTCTAATTCCGAAACCTACCATAGGCAACCAAAACTTCAACAAGTATTAATTCACCAGGAAAGTAAAGTTCTTGACAACTTGAAACAATACTCTATCCAATTCCAAACTAACTAAAGCAACTCTCAATTACAGTATTGAACCTAATCACATTCTATATGCATATTAAGAGAGGATGATTTTTATTAGGCCAATTAAGGATGATATTTATCTATTTATTGAGATAGTTTTATAATATTAGCTTATTATATAATAACGTATATCGTGCTTAATAGTGTCATTAATATATCGAGTACCGTATGGAGTTAGTAGTTTCTCGAGGTGTAGATGCAGAATATCGTCATTGAATGCATCGCCATATTTCGAGCATTTTATGTAGCCATAACTTTAATGCGGGATGCTATTGGTATGACCGCAGAAACTCATTCGTTAATATGCCATGCACGACCAAAGAAGTTTAGATTGTTTGCATACAAATTGGAAAATATTGCGTTTTCTTGGGTGGTGATGTAAAAGGGTTGAATGAGAATTTAATTGTAAATATGTATTGTAGGCGTTGGAAAAAGAATTATAATTATCTTAATTAATTATTTTCAATTAATATAAAGTAGAATAACACAGCAAATATATATGTATTAACGCAACAAATTGTGCGAGCTTTAGGTGAATAATCGACTTTTGGGTAGAAGAAAATTATCGAGCTTGATGTAGATTCATAAAGCAGATTTCTTTAAGCTGTACTTCTTTTTTATATAAATAGATGTAAATTCTACGTTTATATTAAATGATCCTATGAAAATATTCTTAAATTGTTAGAAACGTTGTGTCTTCTGGGCGTCGTTCCCATTTTTTTTTGTAAACACTTGCACCACGTTCTTTTTAAAATTTTTTAAAAATTTGAAATTATTAATATAAATTAATATTTGTATGAATTCAACTTAGGCAGAATTGATTGCAAATCTCTATAACGTTAAATTAAAAAACTAGATAAAACACTCAATGATATTTAATATATTGCATGCATATTAAAACTAATTAAAAATAAGTATTAAAAAGATTCAATTTTATTGTTTATTATCCATCATATCATATATACAATAATATTAGAGTCTAGCATCATAAAAAATCGACTTTATAACCAAAATTGTTTCAAGTTTTGAATTGAAAAATAACAATAATATTTGTAATAGAAATTCAAACAAAAGCTTGTCCTTTTCTTACTTCTATAATTCTATTCAATTGATTTATACCTTTATTTGTTTTCAATCACCAGCGGTAAATAGTCATTAAAATGTGGCCTGCATTCGATAACTTGGAATCAAAGCATCCTTCTGAAAGTAAACGAAGCAATGAATGAACCGCAAGCGCAAGAAGCGACAGGTGCAAGATTGCAAGAATTTTTGCTGCACTATAGTCCGGTAGTGCAGCTCTTTTCTTTTTCATCCTCGCTTTGCGTTTATATCTGGTCTTGAACCAGTTAGTTTCCAACAAAACAAAATCAGTTCTTAGTGCACTGTTGTGTAGCTGTAAGATAACGACCGCAACCAACGATTAAACAACTCTCGAATACCTTTAACTTAAATCGAAGCATTTATAAAAACAAAAATATATCATCGCAATTAATAACATGAAATGAAAGACGGATGGAATGATTGCACGCATCAGAATTCCTAAGATTTCTTTTTGTTCTTTACTGTGCAGTGTGTTTTATGCTTTGGAATAATTAGAGAATGTCGTTTATTTCAATTAAGGGTTGTTTACTCAACTGGAGTTTATTGAGCGTTTATGCCCAGAGTGTTTTAAAACTGTACTTTGTATTTGTGTTATTTACTCACATTTAACCAACTGCACTAGTAATCATTATAATGTAGAGCACATCACGTAACGCATCATTTGAAAGTACAAGAATTTTGATGTGTTCTTTCTACAATTCTATAGAAATGTACTTCACTATATATATAGAAAGAAGCTTTTCACTCGTAACCGTAACATGCAAGTTAAAATTTGAGCAGTCTAGGAACAAAAGATGCTTTATTTGAGTTTGAGCTTGCGTTTGTGTTTGCAAGCCCAGCTCAACCAGCTCCAATGTGCTCCAAGATGTTTGGGTTCAGCCGTGGGGAAGACGCGACGGTAATAAAACTTCATAATCATAAATCATTACCATTACTTACTTGCGCCATTGTTTTCGACTTCTGCGCGACCGCCTGCGGCCAGTGGCAGCCGTAATTGAATATGGCCGCTGCATTGTGGTTCACTAATTTTATTCTTAACCTCATCAGCGCAAAGTTTACCGAACTAAAAAGACACGAAAACAAATTACGAGATAATTAATAGTGGTTTTATGCGCACTCGCAATTTCTTCTCCAATTGTGATGGAAAGAAGAGAACCTCTTAAATTTGCAAATTAATTCATTACAGTATTGAATAAATTTGAGTTAGGAGAATGCAGTAATTGATTTTCTACGAGAGTTTTCGAAACTGTTTTGAAAGGATTCTGGTTCGTTTTTCAATCGACAGTTTTTTTAATTAATTCTCTATTGTTCTTATGCATTAGCTTGCTGGCTCGGGATGACTCAGTGAAGTTGAAAATTTACCCGATTCTTTGACCGGGTTGGCAGTGCTCTAATTCGAATGGGACAATAAAAAACGAGCACCAATTTTATCTCCAGGCTCACACGCTCAGTGTCCAGAAAGAACGAGTGTTCAATTTCTACTTCCTGTACATTGTTTGTAAAGCAAATAGTTGTAACTTTCATGCACTTGAACAGACATATTATCAATCTTATGTTGGCTTTATCAACAAATTCTTATACAGAGATAGAGATTTAGAATTTGTGTGAGTTAAGTAAGCAAAAGGCATCACTTGAAATACTGCACTGTATATTCATTGTGGGGTGGGTGGGTACGCTGATTGCAAACGAAGTGTAGCCAATGAGTACCACCTATCTGAACCAGCCTGAAATGCTAGCAATCCTCGCAATCCTCTCTCGGACAAATTCCTGGACACTGGACATTGTTTTTTTAGATGCGAATTTACTCGCATTTTTCCAGCAAACCCTTCTCAACTGTTCTCACTCTTCCATTTCACTTATTTTATTTTTTCTACTGGATTCGTTTTTCTTTGTCTACCTAGGTCACTAACTCATTACTCTCAAATACTCTATCTACTAGTTCAGTTTGTGTTTGTAATTTGATCTGCTGCCATTCTGCCCTATTTTTGCACTTTTTACATTACTAGAAGGGATGATCCGCAGTTTAGGGCAGGTTCAACTATCATGCTCTTTTTGTCGTTGTATTTGGTAACCAATTTCATTTGGTCGTTCCAGGAATTAAAAATTTCTATACCTCATTGCATTTTCAATCCTTTTAAACCTCTTTTGAACTGTCTGTCGGATTTTAAGCGCTTTTTGTCAGGATAGAGGATTGAAGTTGAACTGCTACATGGGAGGCTGTAAGCACAGGTAACATTTTTGGTAGAAGTTTAATCTATACCACTGGCCACAGAATCATCAAATGAAATAAATTTAGAATTTGCAATAGCTTAAAACACAATTTATTATTATCCTAGACTTAGATTTTTTCATTGGATTATCTTTTAATTTAGATGGTTTGTATGTTGATTTTTATGTTCTGCTTCTCTTATTGTGCTCTTTGTTTGAATTCCCATGGTTTGACGGTCTGTCTACCAACCAGTAATTGTTTAACATTTTTTCTCGACTGCCCAACGCCTACATCTATTTATTTTCATTTGTGCCTTTTCCGTCTGCATTGTTTCATCGTAGTAAAGCTTTGACAGCAGACAGGAAACTAGAAATGATCTAGCTTTCAAGCGGATGACAGCATTCTCTCATCCTTTGCTGCGCAATATGCGCGCTTTATTTATCACAAATTTAGACAAAAGCACATGCGAAACAAACACATTAAACATTAGTATCACGCTGTTTCTTCAAAAAAAAAATGATAGTTATTGTTTTTATTCACAATAGTAGCACATTTCATCATAATTAACCTCAATACGCCAGAACGGAAACGCCATAATTATTACTTTGGTTTAATCAATTACGATACAACCAACGACCCTTGCCAGCGCGCTCCAGATAGTCCGGCAAGGGAAGGGGGCGGAAAGACGAGCAATAGGGATGAACGCCCGATGATTTGAGCGAAGGTCCGCGCGTAGCGGAACGAAGTACAGTTGAGACGAGTGGAGTAGAACAGAATTGAGCTTTAGGAAACAGCGTGGTACGCTGAGGCGGCTGGGTGGCAAGCGGGTGTGAGTGGCGGCATGTTGAGTTTCTCCGGAGACTGATGCCGGGCTGATAAATGTGTAACTTGCTGCCATGTTTTGTTTTGCACGCTCGCATCCTTCATCGTTTATCGTGCGCACATGACGTCGTCAATATGCAGCTATTGGAGGCGGCGGACGCAATCCTAACGAAAGATGTGGACGCGTCATCGCAGCGCGCGTGATGAGTTCAGACGACGGCGTAATTACAATTACAACAATATATCTCTGAGAATGAGCAAAACAACCGGGCCTGAGAGTAAAGAGACTTAATTGAGGATTATACTGAGTGATATGCAAAAACAACATATTTTAGAGTAAGAGAACACGAGGAATAATGAATTATAATACAATAGACATGCACTGGGGCATCGTACACCCTCCTTCATTCATTTCATATAAAAAGGTTGTTGGGTATAACAGGCGTTCAGTTATATTCCAGCATTTCAGCTCTAGGCACCATTTATTGCTCATGTTATATTATTAATAATTACTTGATTCCCTAAACTTTTTTGGCCTCTGTCATGCACATATAGCTTTTCGCTTGTCGTAATAACGCAAATTTAATCGAATTTACTTCAATTTATATACGACGACAACGTTTAAAACGCGCATTACGTTGCAGCGGCGTAGCGCGCGTCGGTCGTTTTGCCATTGAATGCAAAATTTATGCAAATTTGTGTCTCTTCAGGCGGGACATCTGAAGTCTAGTTTGCATCGTCCTTATTCAGCAACAACTTCACGGCGAAACATAAAAAGAACAAATAAAAAATCCGCAAAATATCTTTCTTTGTAAAAAAAAAAAAAATTAAAAGCACAAACCAATCAGGGACACATATAAAAACAATTGCTAATTATAGATTCATTTGGTTTTCCGTATTTTTTCGAGTTATTGTTATTTCAAGTTCAAGTTATCATGTCATTTTCATGTTGTCTAATAGCAATATTGACATTTTTGAAATTTATTAAAGATATTTCCAGTTTGCGGTGTGAATTAAATTCACATTAACCTTTCACTCGTTTTCTTGCGTTATGGGCGACAATAGAAAATCACGTCATTGACATCAATAAAAGCGCGAGTTACAATAGCGAACTAGGACTATAAGACTCTAGTGGAGTAGCTTGGCGGCGGCGGCAATATGCAATGTGTTTTCAGGATGATGCAACGGATTGAATGATAATTTCAAGCAAGTACGAGGTTCAGTAAAACTTTACTTAAATCTTCAAGCTGTTACCGTTGTCAGAGTCAACACTCTTAAAATTATGAAACAAGTTTTACATCATATCTCAAAATTGTAAATAAGCTATATATCTCATTATTAAAAGGTTTGGCATTATTCACTTTCTGAAGCAATTTGTGTGTTTTTGTGAAGGCGACAGTTTTCTGCATTGGGATGGTTTTTATCCGATATTGTACGCATGCGGTCATCGCCATGGTGTACTTTCATCATTTCCATCATATTTTCATGAATATGCAAAAGATCCTTTTCATCAAACTAAAACGCGTCTACGCTATCAGCAGTCGGGCCGTAATGTAGAATAAATATACATCGCCATCATGAGCACATCGTATGCCGCCCCTGCTCGGCCGTTGCCTGATTAGATTAGTCATTAGAGACCATCCGGCCGCGGCCACCGCTGCCGTGGAAACGCTTACGGAAAAGTGTGCTGCTATGTACGGGAGCATTATAGAGTAAACGGCAACGGCCGGTAGCCGCTTTCACTAAATGAAGGTGTTTTGCTTTCATTATCAGCACACAAGCCGCAAAATTGCTAAAACCGCCTTTGATCGCTAATACTCGACGAGAAAAACTAAAAGACAATCAAGTCAAAAACAGAAAATAAAGCCTGTTTTAATTAAAACCTATTCGGAGCGGAAAGGATAATTTATACTCAACGTGGAAGTAATCACGAGTTGCTACTTTGCAACGTCATCATTATCTAATCATACTAATCATCCTATTGTTTCGCCATTGCCTGTATGCCCTTCTGGGGGCGCAATAAAGCTAATCGCGTTACGTCGTCTTTAGTTTTCGGCCGTTTTGGAGGCGGTGACGTTAGTTATCTTGGCCGCCAACTGCGGCACGTTGCAACCACATTCTACAACATGCAACAACATCCTAAGTTTGCCGGCATGCAATCTGAGTGCACTTGCAGTGTACACTTGGCTGCATACGTACTGCAAAGGCAGCATGTCGGCCATCTCGCTCACTTTCCATAATACCAGCTCTTGCGTGCATGTGTACAGGATCTCAGCATTATTAAGTCGTGCTAATTATACGCCATCTTGACTTCTGCTCTGTGGAGATAACTAAAGATTACGACGCTTGTTAAGATGTTTACGAATACCTTTAAGAGAGCAAAACAAGCATAAAATTAATCTACCACGCTCTAACCACTTGTGCATTATTTAATGTCTTATACAAGGAGATAACTGTTTTAAGAGAATAATTTAAACAAATAAAATATAACAATTCGTTGGGAAGCAGTTGATATGGGTTACTCTTCTAGTTTGTAAGTTTATTATTCTAGAGTAGCAAGTTGTAGTTGTAATTTGTACTGGTCGGCCGTAATTTACCACCCATGCTAGTGCAACGCGCACGCGCAAATTAAGAAGTTTTACTTTGCCACTTAGCCGCGACGCAGTAGCGTCGAGATGGTAGTTGTGATAGTAAATCTAATTTGTAACGACTCGTTTCGCTGTGCAAGATGTCATCGTCGTTCGAGGCCATGCTCCTTACTCCTCAGGGTGCAAACGCGTATTACTTTACAAATTTACATCTAAATACTATTAGGAAGTTTAGCGTCCACGTAAAAGCTTCAATCAGTAAATATACAAAGAGAAATACAATAGCAATCATTATTTAATGGCGTTTTGTTGGTATTATTTCATATTTATTTTAATATGCAATTATTAATATACTTTAATTCAATATTAACAGGCCTGACACTTAACAGCTGTAAAACAACGGAACGAGGCGTAACTAGGGTATTGCTCTCCCCACTCCTTTCAGTTAAAATAAAAAGGGTCGCTGAATAAAGCACACATTCAGTTATAGCTTGTCGCGAGTAGAATAAGCACCTTATATATATAACATATTAATCTAAGATATTTTAAAAGTTTCATACATTTCTATTAATTTTTTCTGACTTGAGTATATTTGAAGTTTTTATTTACATCTGCAAGAGAGGTTCGTAGAGGCGGAAATAAAACGAATTTGTTTGTTTATTTACTTATCCGCCGCGCCCGTTTTGAGTATACAATAGCGTCGACTAAAGCAGAAGCGTGTAGTTTTATTCAAGTATATTGAAAGCTTTCTTTATGCTTTACTATTGCGCAAAACGCACTCTCAGTCTTTTGCAAGTCTTCTTCACAACGAAATTTATTTAAAAGTTCTACATTTGTTAGGTACATTTTATAGACAATCAAAGCGCAGTATAAATAATGAAATTCTCCAGTTGTCTATTAACCAAACATAAAAACCAAGAACTTTATCAAACGGTGTTAGTACTGGCTTCATAACTATCTCTCGCGATTTCTTTTCCGATAGGCCAGAATATATTCTGCGAATGAAGTGCTCGAGGCACTTCCGGCTTTTGCGCCGTTTGTCGAGCGACATCCTTTGCGTTCTTTTTTTCATCGGACGCGTATGCAGCGCACGATCGCAAGAGTGTGTCGGTTTGCTCATTTATTTCAACCTTCAACGTGCCGCCAGAGATATTTTTCCAGCTGCACAGCTGCACGGTAGGCGGCAGTGGTGGTTAATAAAGAGCTTGTACTCGTGTCGACGGCGGCGTCGCTCTTGCTAATAATTCTTTTAAATAGAGTCGACTACTTGTCTCCGCTTCTGGCGACCTGTGGTGAAGAAGACGGGGCGAACATGCGGGAATGATATTAAGGAATGAGGATAGAAATGATAAAAGTGATGCGGGAAAGTCCTGGGAATATTGTACAATACGGTGGAAATAATTTAATATTTGCAGAGATTTTAAAACAAAAGAAAATTATTTAAAATTCCATATTTTAATGAAGTATATATATATATTCCGTTAAGATGGCTTCTTTTAATTGCAAATATTCTTAACTAGATTTTTGTTTTAAAATCATAAGTTGAAAGTGAGAAATTAGTATGGATTTATTTAAATTGGTGGACCAATTGAAATTTATTTTTCTATTAGAAGAATTGACAAAAAATATGCTAGTTTGTTTTTAACATGGACTAACTTTTAAAGAAAATAAATCAAGTTATTTTGTGTATTGTTGATTTCCTAAAAAAGTAAAGATTTAATTATGTGAATAAATGTGAATAAATATCAACTAAATTTAACGAAACATTGAACATTGGCATTAAGTCGATGTTATCAAGTCAAGCAACAATTTTGTATTTTAAAAAAAATAAAATAATTATGCTACCCATTCATTATTAATTTTAAGCCATAATCATATATGTTTTATTATTCTTAAAAGTTAATTAATTCTGATTTTTGTAGATATTCGTGATAAACAGTTGTGTTACAATTTAAAACCAACTTTTTACGACTTTCTGAGTCAACTAGGAATTAGAGTCGCCAATTGGGAAGGTAGCAATAAATATTTCCTTTTTATAATCTTTGTGAATGTTGCGTTGGCACGCTAGTCCGCAGCCGAATCGTCGGGAAAAACGCATGCCAACGTTTTCCAGCGAAAAATTACGTTCATTACTCATCGGCCGCGAACCGACGCGACCCACTGCACTTTTGGCGTCGGCAGCTAAACTGTGAGCGACTTTTATCCTGCTTGCCGCCTTCTGGCCAGACTTGCATGATGACGTCGCCGCAAGAGTGCAGCGAAATAAAACGGAACGCATTTAAATCATTACTTGGCGTAACGAAGATAAGTAGCATGCTTTGTCTTTGGTGAATTGCACCTTCTACCATCTTCTAAACCTTAAAGCACCCTTAAAATTGCGACCGACAGCACACAATCTGCGTCAACAAAATCAGCATTTAGCGAACCAAGCAATAAAATGTTTTTAATTAAAATTTCCGTACGTTTTATGTTGTATCTAACAATATACTTTGTCTGCAGGGGAGTGCAATTATAAATATGAAAATTAATTTCATCGTCGTAAAAGCGTTTTATTTCTTGTTGTCTGCAAACGTTATTGACGTTTAAAAGTCTGCTTCGTAAATGTCAGAATCTGCGTATCAATAAAGCTTGCTATATTTTATTACGTCAGGTAGAGAAGATCGACATGTTGCCTACGCTCATAAATTTGCAGATAAACTTCTTTGATGACAACAGACGTGCATTATATTTATAATCATATGCCGAGCGCATAAAGATTTTACGTCAATATATTATGACCGCGTTAAAATGCATGCAATCTACAAATAATCTACAAATTATAACATAGTCTCATCCCCTTTATTATACCACACGCATTTTAAACGTATTTTATATGTGTGATTGGCTGCCTATATTAAAACGTTAAAATACGCTAAAAATATGTCTGCCAATACGACGGAAAACGTCAAATTGCAAATAAACACGTCGTTGGTATAATTTGACAATAAAATCAAAATTATTGCCACGGTTTCGAAATAATTGTTGATCGCACAACGCAAGTATCGCGACCGTAGACTGGTATAAATTGCGACGCGTGTTTACACATGTTGGAGGACTCGTAAATATAACGCGTGTTTAATTATGATTAGCAATAATGGTATTTATACCAGCGCTTCACGCAAAACCAAACACTTTACAATGCCATTTTGAGTGCTACCTCACATGCGTTGGCAGCGTTTAACTTTAAATTGAGGTTATATTTGATTAAACCACTTACAACGCAAATGTGCTGCTTGTAATTTGTTTGTACTCCGCTTATTTCGGGTGGGGAAGTGGAGGTGGTGCAATGCAGTAAACAATGGACGCGAAAACATTAAACGCTAATGCAATTTATTTTGCTAATGGCGGCGGTTATTCACCGCCTGAGCTAATAACGCCGCCCGCGATAATAGACCGTTGCGATGGGCGCGATTTCCGGCCAACCTGTTTGAAGCATGTTTTTTCATTTTTTTTTTATTTTGATCTACTATTATTATTACGTACGGGCATGCATGTTGCTTACGCTCTCAAATTTGCTGTAGCCAACGCACCGCGACAGAGGCGACTGGCCCTCCGGTTAATTAATTACACTTATCGGGTTTCCATCATGGCGGTGGCGCGTTGCGTAAATATACATTATGCGGGGAACACTTTAATTGTCATATAGCTCAATATTTATTGCCTAGGTAGTTTATATATAGTTTACATGCTTTTCACTAGCTGAAAATTGTAAATTTATAGAAACAAAGCAGTTCCATGGCATAACTTTACATTATAATATTTATGAAGCCGAATTGCATTGTCTAGAGGAAACGAAGATATTTTATTTGCTTGTAAATTATTTATTATTATAAATGCAATCTAGGTAACCATGTAAACATGAACCAATTAATATTTTAATAGTTAACTAAATGAGTAACAGTTGTATTTTATTAGGAAACAAAATAATTTATTGAATACTTACATGCTAGTA
The DNA here is from genome assembly GCA_027575565.1 of Diploeciton nevermanni. Lineage (NCBI taxonomy): Eukaryota > Metazoa > Arthropoda > Insecta > Coleoptera > Staphylinidae > Diploeciton > Diploeciton nevermanni. The sequence continues at coordinate 2,656,451 of JAODIE010000012.1, forward strand.
ATATATACTCAAAGCATGACGGTGAAATTGCGTGTTAATGACTGCAATAAATATTCAACATGCGATATTCTACAGGATCACATATTGCAAATAAAATATCAAAACTGTAGTATGTTGCTGGAGTGAAAGCAACGTACACTAAAAAGGCGGTTTGTACAAATACTTCATGCAATAAACCTAATTGAAACAAAGAAAATTAATCCTCACATAAATCAACTTACATCCAGGCAACCATGCATACATTACTGTCATATGTTTGAATTGTCACAAGGTTTACCTCAGACAAGCACCTTTCTATGCCAGTAAAGTAGTCCGTCGATAGGAGATAAAAACATGTACAAGCATTTGCACATATTCACGTGACATGCTTTATCGGAGGCGGCGGCAGAAATCAACTTTACGATATGCGTGCAATGCGCGCAATCCACCGCAATAAATCAGATCCGCAGCTTTTTGTCCGTTGCCGGATCGGAATTTGTAATAACCGGCGTTTTTTTTTTGCTCTATAGATCTGCGCCGCCTCCTTAGTTGTCTAACAATGGCAATACCATGGCCTTGGTTACAAGTTTAAAATAGATTTTAAAATATTGATTTTTGAATATAATTTAGAGCATTATTGAGTATAGTTACAAAGCATTTAAGTCTTATTATATTGATAAAACTTTACTATAACAGTTACTCTTAGTCACTTGGTAAAACGTTTTTAGTATGTTGTTGTTCTTCCCATATTGAAGAAGGCAACATGCCATAAACGTTGTACTAAGTAACTAAAAGTAAGTGTCATAGTAAAGTTTTATCAATACATTGAATATAATTTAATAATATTTAAGTGTAATTTTTATGGAATATTATTACTATACGGTTAATATTACAACATAAGTTTGCTGCAAATATGATAAACATTGGAGCTATGCAGAGTTTTCTTGTTAAGATGTTGGAAAGCTGAGCAGGCTACAGGCTTACAGCTTAATTTATATTAAACGACATTGATGAAGAAGAACATGACGTTAAATTAATATCTTTTCAACGAGTGTTTGTTATGCCAAATTGTTGTTTTTACAGATAAAATGAATAAAAACAACCCAGAAATTCATTATCTAAAAATTGGTATTTTATTATAATGCAACGACAACTTAAATTCTCATTTCTTAGAATAATTTTTGTGCTTTGGGGAATAATTTCAGAGTAATTTCGTAAATATTTTAAACGCTGCGTCACGTCGCCGGAAGAGATTTGAGAATACAAAACCACAATCGATTAAAATTTCAATTGCTAATGCAATAAGTCGCGTCGACGGTCGGAGACTTCATAAACGAATTATTAAGTGGGTTTTTGAATTCGCACACGCGCGCGCAACTTGCCGCCGGAGTTATACTCTCAGTGCGGATTTAATAATTAAGTGGTACCTTCTTAGCCCGTCAGAGCTTCGTGTTCGTAATCGCTTTAAATCGACGACAAAACGACCAAACGCTGTTCTTAATTTGAACCGCCGCCTGGAAAATTTGCCTTGGATTCAAGGGGTTCCGAAAGAGGCTCCGGAGGTTTTTGATGCTCGTGATATTTAACAAATTTATACATTTAAACCGTTAAATATAAATGCTTTGGAAATTGAATCTTAATTCAAACGTCTTGCAAGGCGTAGAAGTGTTTTAAAGTCGCAGATTAATGCGCTAATTTGACGACAATTTCTCACATCGTGTTAGGAAGGATAATTCATGCTAAAGAAAACTTTTTTTAAAGATTTGCAGATTTTCAAGAATTTATCTAAACATTTTTCTAGAGAATTAATCATATTTTTGTAATTTATATTTTTGATTTCTAATGTATAATTTTTGTTTCAAGTGTATACTATTTTTTAACATCTTTTTACTTGTCAAATGAGTATTCGGAGTATTAATATTTTTTTAAAGTAAACATTTATTGCATTATCATTTTTTGTTGATGTCAATGATTAGTGTGAGAACGTCTAAGAAGTATTGCATTACGACCGAAGCTTAGTTCAACGCAAAAATCTGCCTTGCACCTTTGCAAATACCGCTCGTCTTCTTCTTATTTAACGAGATTAATGTTTAATACGCAGCACAAACGATTTTTTTTTTTTATTATTCTTTCATTAATTCCGTCTTTGAAACCTTTTTGGATCGAGTTTAAATTTCGTAATTATAACTGTTTTTACTATTTATATTTTGTTTGTAATTTTAAATTAATAGCTACAAGTAAAAATACACATTTAAAAACATATTTGATATAAAATGTAAAATTGGCTTTTTTGAGCTGAAATTATATAAATTATGCAAGCAAAAAACGCCAGAAACTCAAGAAATCTGCTTGTAAGTTTTTTGTCTAATGTATCGCCCAATTCTCTTAGCTGTTTAATATTAGAGCAAAACTTCTTCATTGAATCAGAATAAAAGTACGTCCGTCTCAATCTGCATCAAACTCAGGCGGAAAAAAATGCTCCGGATGTAAAAACGTATTGTATTTTCCGACTTTTAACTAATTTTTCTTCCTTCATCCTTGTTAGAGAATGCAATGCAAAAAACAATGTGAAATTGTTTTTGTCAAATAAGGCAGTGATAAGAGATTTAGGGATGGCATAAGCGCAAATCAAATAAAGATGTAGACAAATGATAATGGCAGAAAATATAAATGACTGCATTCTAATTTTTATTTATCACGAATTACTTAAACAAATTTAATTTATTCCTTATTATTATATTCTTAAATATTATATTTATTGAGATAACTTTTTAGAAAATAGAAGTTAATTTAATATTCAATTATGACAAGTTCATCATTTTCAATTGAGAATTCAGCGGAAATAATAAATTGAGACATCTAAAGACTAACGATCAGGTTGACCTGACCGATCATCACTCTTCTTGCTTGTAATTTACTCTATTAAGCATTCCATTTTTTTTTACTTTGGGGATTTCTTTGCAATTGTGTTTGGTATACTGCAGGGGTCGGCAATTTTTTTCGGACGGCGGGCCATTGTCGGATCAAATAAATTTGCGCGGACCGCACATTAAAACTGGTGTATTATCAAAAATAAATATTAAAAAAACTAATTTTTTTTATTCTAATATAGCCGGGTAACAAAGATTATACAATTTATAAAAGCAATTTACCATAAAAAACATTTCGGGGCTAACTTCTTTAATTTGCAACCAAAATACATTTTCAAATAAACACACCATCCATAAATAGTTTGATATGTTTAGCAATTATAATAAAAAAATGTGAGGATATTGAGTTTTGATTGGTTTTAGTGTTTTTTCTGTGGCATTGCTAAGACAAAAAGATAACAATTTGTAAAACTAATACGCCCGACACATGAAAATAATATTCTTCCATATGATAAACATAACAACTAATTATTTCAAAGTTGAAAAATAAAACAATAGACCCTTGTGCCCCCAAATGCAGCGTAAAACAAGAATCGACAAAACAGAGAAAACAATAATTTCTAACCTAATCCGCACATTCTTCACACCAGTCACGGCACGTTCACGATATAAGTTTTTTTGTTTTTTCTTGAATTATGTTCGTGCTTTGGCGGGCCGTACAAAAAGTTATTGGGGGCCGTTTACGGCTCGCAAACCGTAGGTTGGCAACCCCTTATATACTGTGTGTGTTTTTTTTTTGGTTCATAAGAATTCTTTCTTCTCTGACATGTATCGGTTCAATATATAATTTTAACTTCTTCAACAATTTTTATTCAATTCAATAGCTTGAGTTTTTCAAATGCCCTGACAGTAAGTTAAAATCTATTTTCTATAAAAAACAATTAATTTGTAATAACTAATTTTTATTGGCAATTATTGCACTCTTTTTTTCAATTCTGAATTGTTAATTAATGTACGCTAAACTTTGCAACTTTCACGTCCATCGACTTTATTAATTATCCGGTGGCTTCTATTGTTTACTTCTTTTGCTTTCATTTTTTCAGGTTTTCTGAAAAATCGCAAACGTTTTTTTTTTGAATTTAAAGAATAAATGGTATCACCAATGTCGACTTTTAGTTAGAAATATTTGTGCAAAACGCAAAAAAAATTTTTTCCAATAAAATAATGTATTTATTATCTCATTATACTGCGTTGATATTCTATTCATTCAATTCATCTCAGTCACAAAGTGAATGGGGCGGCTCACAAGCTAGAGCTAAAAATATGGTAATTAAAAACTTTTTAAAAACTCCAGGCATTCAATACTGTTTTTTTTTTATTTATTTATTGAGAATAGATTGAAGATTAGTCAATAAAACGTACTGTGTTTTGAAAAATACAACTGAGTTTTGTATTTTTGTTGCTTTAAGAACATAAATATTTTTGTGCGTTTAATTGATTTTAAAAATTCTTAACTTTGCTTTGCAAAACTTTTTTTGAGCGTTACCGGCATGTAAAGAAAATTTTCCGTTTAATTGACAAAATAAAAGAAAAGAAGAGTGTAATCACAGAATGCGCTTCTATCCCGTGCATTTTACATGGGCGTTGTTCTTAAGCATCCACTCGTCGACGTTCTGCAAATCGTTAATTTTATTCATGATTTATTTTAGCTACTCAAAAGTCGTAATGTTTCTATTAAGAAATGAAACAGAAGATTGCTTGGTATGCTAAGAAATAAAGCACAAAAGGATGCTTGCAATGTGGAATTGAAATATTTGAGGGGAATAAATGAAGCGACAATAGGCAGTAAAAGTAAAACACCAATAAAGTAATAAAAGGAATTATATGGCATGAGAATGACGTCCTCAATACGCTTCATTTTCAATTAAATCAAGAAGAGCATTTGATTAATTTATATTTTTGATTTTAGGTGAATGTTTACCTACGCTGAAAATTAGTGATTGACGTTGTTGTGAAGAGCCTAGTGTTATTTACTCATAATCTAAATATCCATTAATTTCGCTTTGATTGAATTTGTATTGATATCAGTCTAGATAGGTACTTAAATTATCCGCAAAATGTAGGGGTATGATATCTATTTAAATCAGTACTGACGTAAAATATTGCACTGCCTCAAAGTTACACAGTGGGGAGTCTATTAATTTTCCATTTTTGAAATTAGTGCTGCAACTTTATGCAATATCAGATAATTAATTGATGGAATCTAGAGAGCATTTAATGATAATCCGTTAGAATTAAATTATACTCCATTAATTTATTTGCAGACATTAATTAGGTTGTCAAAATCGATTTTTAATTCTTTTAAAACTTGTTTGCTAAAGTTAGGCAACCCAAAATGATGCGTTCTTTTTAAATTAGAATAAGTTATACAAATTTCGCTCTCCATCATATTACATCATTTTCATTCTTTTTCCATATCATTTACTCAATGACTTTTAACTTTGAATAAAGACGTCGACATCGCATTTGCAAATTTTCTTCATCAACTCTAATATTTATCTTCAGCAGCATATCGTCGTCACTGTACCAGAAAAACCACTCCTGTTCGCTACTACCATGTGTGTTTGTTAGACCAGGGTTCTTAGTGGTCCTTAGTCCTTAAAGTCTTTGTCCTTCATACTCTTCTATGCTGGTGCTGCACTGTCTCTGACGCAACCCACTCTTCTATCCACTGAAAGTCCTTTTAAGTCCTCGACGTTCTCGCCGCGCACGATTTGCTCTCATAGGTATTTCATCCGGTTAAAAAAAAGTGGGAAGTGGAAATTTTACGGTAGTGGCGTTTTATTTATTACCGCTTGAAACTTTGAAAACGCACGACTAGTGGAATGAGGAACGAAGCAGGCTAGGGTGGAGTGCTAGATAGAAGGAGTTCTTGTTTGCATAAAAAACAACAAAAACGGTTTAGGTAAATTTTGAGAAGAACTCAAGTTTTAACAGCTGGAGGAGATGTCTTATAACTGCATTAAATCGTTATATAATGAACAACTTTTAATTTAATTAACCTTACGTTATTAATTTTGACCGTTTCTCTTATATGTCATTCACACATTCTGCAAGAGTACTACAAGAGGCAATATTTAGTTTAAGGTTTTTTGCATTTAATTTGAGTGTATTTTATAAATATATATATTTTTTGTTTTGGTCATGGCATTGTGCAAATTTTTTAAGATGAGAAGCTAGATTGATGGAATTTAATAAGCTTTAAGAAGAGTAACATGAGATGAGATACTCTTAAAGCATTGCAACTCTAAAGATTCTGTAAACAAGATCAACTTTGATTAAATTTAATTTTAGCTGATACTCTTTGGCTTAAGTTTCTTAGTTTACTTTTATAATTAATAATTATACTACTTTAAGTTAATTCTCATTTGCATTCCTAGCATATTACAAAATTTCATATTACTTATTACATTAACAAGATGTAAATTTTACCTCTTTATTGTTGCTACGTTCAAATTTCCGCATTTTAGTGCGGAATATATCTTTTGGTAATATAACACTTTACATTAGTGACGTCCCTGTTGTCTTCTCCAAAAAGGACTCGAGCATTTCGACACGAGGACACATATGTTACGAATGTGTGAAATGGGTGCCTATCCGATTAAAACGACATGGACGTCGGGGGCTACTTTCATCCTGCTAATTTTAGCTCAGTAGGAATTTTCATTAGAGTTGCAAGCGGCGCAACTAACTGCGACAGCTTTAAATAAAATTAGCAAAATGCGTTGCACGCGTCCTTTAGTGGGTCTGACGTTAATGGGATATAGTTGTAGATAGTCCTAGAATTTGCTAGGAGCTCTTTCTCTTTTAATGTGACATAGGTTTTCATTGTGGTCTCTTTATTTAAATAAAAAATAAAGAATTTATTTTGGACTTGGTATGTAGATAGGCAACCTAATTTACACATAAGTTTTAATAGTAAATTATCACGTTTTGTTTTTAGTTTGAAACAAACAGTAATAATTGAGACATAAATTTAATAACATATATATTTTATTAAATAGTTACTTTACGTCTTTAACTAGACCTACTGTTTACCAGCAATCTAGAAATTAAATAATGCAATTTCCAAGAAATATTCTTCATAAAATTTTTCATTTCTTGTCAAAGTAAATATTTAACAGTTTTCATTCGTAAATCAACCAACTCTTGCTTCTGTTTATTTGTTGGTTCTCGGTCGTTTGTCGCCGGTTAAATTTGAAATGAATATGAAGTGCATAACAAAGTTGCTAATACGTTCGGCATACATGCAATGCCTCGGCTTGGTTTTGTTTGTACACTACTAGCCCAGCACGTGCATACTGCGTAACTTCACATAGATAGCTTGTGTGCACTAATAGTTTAAACAAACAAACAGATTTGTGTGTTGGTTAAAGTTTTAACACGATAAGGTTTTAAAGCCCGCCGAAGAACTTTCTGTCGAGGCATAACTCGCAGTTGCTCCATGTCAACGCATCAAACCTAATAGTCGCAACCGGGTTTGCCAAGTTATAGTTTGCGCTGGATGTATTCAGTTTGTATGCTTGCGAACGTTTGGATGCATACATTGCCAGCATTTTCATTCCATTTGTCTTCGGTTTAAGCGCTCGGGGAGGAAGACGCATAACGAAATTAGAACGTTCTCTGAGACGTTTTTTGATGTCCCCGACGTGGTTAACGGCACTGTGAGTATGACGTTTTAGTAGCTCCCAGCATGGCTGGGTAATTTCGCGCAAATAAAGCATTTTTATGTACATCTCATCCGCACGCGGTCCTTTTTAACTAGCGCTCAGTTTTTGTAGTGGTAGAAAGTAAGAAGCGCTGCGGGTGCGAATTAACCAAGAGAGGTGGAACACAGCGCCCTGTAATTTCATAATTTAAAGTCTTCCAAGACCGCAGACGACGCAGAAGCGTAGGATGTAAAAAGCGAGAGGAATATCTAATTTGTAACCTAGTGGCAATGCCAGTACAAACTCCGCAGACAATGAAAAAGCAATGTTGATCCGCTCTGCACTTTTGCTTATCTCTATTTTTACCATCATGACTATCTCAGGGACGTTTTGTATTGACTTGCGCTTGTTTTGACAAAGCATCATGGAAAGAAATGTGTTATCGTTGAGCTGTGCTACGATTAGTATTCCCTAGATTTTTGATTTGTACAAGAAAAGAAACCTAAAGGAAACACGCGCTACGTTTAACTCAGAGCGAATAACATTGTTGTGCATTGGGTAAGGTAACATTTGCTCCCAAAGAATACAGAAAAGCGGAGAAAATGATAAAGATGGGGAGATAGATTTATTTTCTCAATAAGCAGTTGCACGTATTAAATGTGGAATTTGAGGACATTGTGGAAATAAAAAATATGGGTAAATTTACTGGAATTAGTTGCTTTTTAATGACCAGTTTCTTTTCAAATAAAGTTATTTTTGACCATTTAATATACTCTAAAGTAATAGTAATAACCGCTTTGGTAGCACACTTACCAGAGCGCTAGTTTCGAACTCCGCTAAGAACTTCGTTCTTGGTAGCCTTGTACTTTAAAACCATGCTGAGAGTCTGTCTGCATCCTGCCGAACAGAAAAACAGTGCAACTACTGATTAAGAACCAGTGGTGGGAAGTCAAGTGCGGTGTCGGCCGATGTGGTTGCAGTACACCGAAAATTTGGGAACAAAAGGGTTGAGACTGATGATTAAATAGAAGTAATTTCTGGTTTTATTTTACTTCCAAGTGTTTGTATTTCGGCTTGGACGTGGCCGCCATGTACACGTACGTTATCACGTCCACAACGTGTGTTTGCGCTTCGTCGCGTTTCTACCATTCGCCGCCCACGCACATCTAGAGTTAATTAAATGTCACGTATACTCAGAGCTTACTTCGATTGCCACCTCCGAGACACACCCAGCGCTGCCTTCTGATGACGCTGCAAAAAGACACCGCAGCGCAGTTTTATAGAATTAAGGCTACATGTTATCAAACGGAAATAAATTGTAACTTTTATTTTCGATGTGTTTTAAGTTCATACAATTCCAGTTAAACCATTTTAACGGCACACTAATAAATTAGATAGGAAAATGATGTGATGAGTGATATCCATGTGCAAATATCCTGCCATCCTGTTATCAGCCGTTAACACAATGTTCTTCACTGATGTCCTCGATATCCGGATATTCTCTGGCATTCAACGAGCTTGGATATGTGTAGCACATTTCCCTGTATTCAACTATGTCCTAATGTCCGGTGGCTGGACACGTCGACCTCCTACCAGCGGGCGACATTCCTGCTTACCCGGATGCATTTGCACGCTCAATAAACACACGTGTGTCACTACGACTGGTGCGCTTCCCAGGATGATGGCAAGTGCACACTTGCAGCACTGGCTATTTAGATCCAACTGAACTCCACCGCCTCTTGCAGCTCTTCTACCTGCCAACGATATGTGGGTATCTCTGGGTGTTTCTCTCACTCGTTCTCCTAATGTCCACATGATGGTAGAGGTGTCGTTTGTCACAGCTGGACTACGATCTGGTGTGCGGTGTAGATGTCGACGTCGTTTGAGGGAAATGCTGATTGCAGGGAACCCTGCCGTGGTTTTGGTTAGGGAGTGCACACGAATGTCGGTCGTCTGCAGAGCAGTCTTTTTGCTGTTCGCGCATTGTTCCTGAATCCTGTACGAGGTGTTGCGGTCGGATGCAATTTTCGCTTTGACGTTCTCCTTGCACATCTCACCTAGCTTAACCCAGACATTTTCGAAGAAGAGAACATTGTCGTTCAACCACTAAAATCCAATGCAGTTTAATAATATCTCAAGTTGTTGAAAGCAAAGTGTTCCTGAAAGCTTCAAACTTTATTGGAGAGCAAATATGAAGATGAACATCGAGCATCGCTAGAGTAATTTACTTCAAATTTTACAGAAGTTTGAAAAGACTACAAAGAATTTTTATATGCAAGCCATACAAATACTAAAACTAATTTCCTTAATCACATTTTTGTTTGAATTTATACGGTTTTGTTGGAATTGTGACTCTTTTATATACACCAACTAAAGTTTGTTCCTTACTTTAACAAAGTTAAATTTAATTCTTTACAGTCGAGACTCGTCGCGTTTAGGGACCCCAGATTAAACCAGCTATTTTTACAGCTTTTAGAACTCCAAAGACTATTCTTCCAGATATTAAAAAAGGTGTTTTGCAATGTAATCATTATCTAAAATCCCAGCAATCAATTCAAAATAAAGCCAATGTTAATTGAAATTGAATTTAGATACACATTCAGATAACAGTCTCTCAATCTCTGAAAGCATCATTAAACACGGTTTTTGCCTGCGGTGGTGACTCCTGCAGAGGCATTAATTCTTTGCAGATATATAAGGATTAGTCCACTGGCAAATCTTTAAATAAACTGAAATACTAGTTAATTTAATTTAACTGAATTAATGAGATAATGATAAACAAATAGGTAAAACCACATCGTTCAATTAATTACCTAATTAAATACTGTTTTTTACAAATTGGCAACATGCAATTCTAGATAATTAACAACAGTGCCGCCTGAGGGTACTAGTTTCATCATTGAGTAGCTTTGAAGATCTAAGCTGTTATGCAACACAAAAACACACAACAAACAGCAGCAACACTCGCCTGCAAATACAAATAGATTACCGTATGAAGAGCAAAGAAACAACAAACGTTGTCTATAAATAAGTCTACACAACACACTCGCGGTTGCTTTGCTAGAACATCCCTCGCGTTGCACACTGGTCGGGTGCTTGTGTGGGAGAATGCAACCGGAAGCGAGCACTGCCCGAGTTCAGAAGTGCGCAATTAAATGGACAACGAGCGACATTAATTCGTAAAACTTCTCACATAGCTTTGGCAAGCTCTACAACTACCGATGCAACATTGTTTAGTCTTTGTCGCTATTCCGTCGTGATTCAGGAGACTAACGCTCGAGGAACATCTACAAATGGCGGCTTTTATCATTCACATAACGCGTTTATACTTTTAGAATAAACCTGTATTGGCGTATGTTTAACTCTGTTTAAGTTTATTTCCGTTTAGATATGCTTCAAAATATCAATCTGTGGTATAAATGCAGTTTTTAGAAGTTGTTGGAATGAATGTTGGTTGTCTGGGCTACCAACCCCTATTCGAGACATAAACCTATATATATCTTGTTTGCGCACCCGGCAGGCACTGCACTCATCACTCTGATAAAGGCGGACGGTTTTAATTGCGTTCTTAACCCTCGGGGACTCTGTGCACTTCTGATACTACATGCTAAAGAAGTTTTTCAAAGTTTGCGACTTTTAGTATGTACAGCGTGATAAGTATCTAATCCAATGGTTACAAACCAACAAGACTCTGTATTAGCTAGAAACTCTAGAATTGTAGCTAATGTTAAATTCCCAAATGAGTATGCAAGCTTCTCAGGTTACTATTGATTATTTGACAATTGCTTGGTAACTAAATACTACAAACTAATGGTTCAACGTAGAAAATAATTTATTCTGTTGTTACCACTCTTCAATTAGTGGAGGTATTTTGAAATAGTCCACTTTTATCACTTTAAATATGTTTGTTCATAATATGTTGGTTATGGCTGGTGGTTGTTAGGTTAAGTCTGTAGTAATTTTGACCACCGCACAGGTTTATGTGCGGTAAAGCGGTGCATCTTACGTCCGACTGCCGTCCCACGTGCAATGCTTTGATGTTCTTCCAACGATATTCGCAATACACAAGAGTGTAGATTTCCCCTGCGACCTGCTACGTAACTCCTCAGTGCTGGTATATACAATGAGCAACCACTTTCTCGCCATCGGGGAGCACATCAAGTTTCACTTACCTCCGTCTATACACGCGTTTATATGTGAGTTTCTAGCCCGCCCAGCAAACTTACAAAGTTCACAGTTGAAATTGAAAATTATTCAACACAATGTGTAATCTCGGCACATGAAACTTTGTCGCGAGCGTAAAGTGAAGGAAATCATAAAAATTACATTAGAATTTAAAATGTGCCTTGTGTGCTACCAAAGTATTATTTCATATCTCGAGTTTCAACTTTTTTGCGCGTTTCGTCCGTCGCCATCTTGCATGCGTCGCGTGAAGTCTTCGTGACCGTTGCAAAAATTCCTCGCTTGTCCTCCTCCACTCGTCAATATCTTCGCGCGGCTTCATTACAAATGCGTCCGGACGTCTCGCATTACATAAATATCCGTCTACATTGTGAAATTGTTTGTGCGCTTTCACACTTCTTCATCTTCATCCATAACGGCGGCATGTTTTCAATTCCCTAACAATTTCCCGACTCCGCGACTTCAGCACTCCGTTCCAGCAAACAGATTCCAATATCTATGCATTTACAACGAGCATTTGGCGTTTAGTAATCGACAATCCTCGCATACCGACGCTGAGGCTGTGATCTCGACACGACTTGTAATTTGTTTTCTTTTGTTACAACGAGGAGCGGTACATATTTCTTTGTGTTTCTGTTGTTACGATTGCGTGGAGACGTAATCCATTTGGAAAGAGTGCAGGGGAATATATTTGATGCTGGCAATAAGTCTTGGGATGATTTAGTTGATTTTATGATTATTTACGTTTAACGCAATAATTGTGGTAAATTATAGGCTTAAATTGGTGATTTAATGGGGGCTTAATATAAATCTTAAACAAACACAGTGGAAATTGGATACAAATTGATTTAAGGTTGATTTATGCAACCAAATACACACCGGATTAAATGTATTTCGACAGTATTTTCCATGCGTTATTTAATTATTTCTATGAAATTCTATTACCATAATATTAAATATTCTCAATGTCTCAATAAATTTCTAATGTAAATTTACACATTGGTTTCTCTCAAGACTTTCTGGCTTATAGCTCGGTTTTCCGGGTTTGTTGTGAAGAATACCAAATTGCCAACAAAGATTATTTACGCCATAATCGCGTGATGTATGGTTTATTAAGTCAACTCACCTATTTGAACAATTCCGAATATTATCACAATTCATATTCTGATGGTTTAAGCATATTTTTAACCCGCTAACGATGCCATTGCCAATTGCATTCCTTGCAATGTTTCCTACTCCTGCTAATACGCGTATCGAAAGTGGTACGCTAGGGTTTGCAAATGTTTTACGCAGCGTTCCGTTCCATTCCGTTACGTCCTGCTTTCCTCTCGTTCCGATTCACTCGTATTATTTTATTGCGCGCTGCGAAAGAGTTGCCGGGTGGTGCGCACAAAGCAAGGGTAAAAACAAAAAAAATGCATTTTTCAATAAACGGGGAACACGAACAATATCGAAAGCGCGACGGGCCTGTTGCCAGAAACTTCAACTGGCTGCCCGGCCTGTATGTTATACGTCGACGGACGTTGGGAAATATGTAACGCACGATTATCGATTACCGGATGCTTTTTCATTTCATTTCCGGTTGGGATATTTTATTTTTTGACAAAAAAAATCCTGCCAATATTTTTAGAATATTTTTTTAAAACTGCGTGCAGAATTGATTTTATAAAATTAAGAGTGTTTTATATTTATCTGAGTTTCTTATTTTGCCATTCGGACTATTTTTATTTTACATTGGTTATTTTATTAAAATCATTATTATTATGTTCGTGTGAGGGTGCTGCTACCATACCTGTCATGAACCGACACCGTACTTAACCTCCCACCACTAGTCGCTCAGTAGCTGTAGCAGTAGCAGTAAAATAACGTTTACATTTTTATTTATTTTGGTATTTTATTTGTATCAGAATTTTGTTTTTTTTTTCTACTTTACACCTTTTCTGCCATTTACACAAAGTACAAAAAATATTGAACAGCGTACAGCTTATGATTATAGGTTACAAATTGTCCCAAAAGAGGGTGAACAGCAAACCAACACCCTACAACGAAACCGGCAGCCAAAGGCATAAAAACTTTTCGTGCTTCGACAATAAATGTTACGGTCAGTTGCCGAACTAACTTGTGAGGGCATACACTGCTACCGTCTCCCTAAAAAACATAACCTACAGGATACTGAAATCTCAAACTGAATCAAAGTAAAAATGAACAAATTTTACTTTCTGTCACACTTTGTATGATTTTACGAAGCACAAAAAGCAACGGGGCGTGTGTTTTACGACATTGTAGGCGGCCAAGTTTTTCCTAGTCGCGGAGGCTGGCTAGCGCAAACTTTTCATATTTTTCTATCTCGTATCAAAAGTTATGAGTAAACGGACGACCAACGTCTCCAAAATGGTGACGCCAACCCTTTTTGGATCTTTGAATCTACTCTAAGCTATTTGCTGCTCCTTCACGGAAGACAAGCAACTAGGCAAAGTGCACAAAATTGTACTTTATCATCAGTGTTTCTTTATCTTGATACTTTTTGAGTTGTATATTTGACGTGGATAAAAAAAGAAGTCGGTTCTAATAGAAAAGATTAAACGTGGTCCAAAACCTCAAGATTTGTTGATTCTCACATGACAAAAATTGACTCAAACAAAACTAAAACGCAAGCCGTCAAGGAAGCCAAACAAATATTAAGTATATTTCTTTCGATAAATATTATTTATGGGGAAACATTGTACGCGGGCCAAATTTACTTTGGATAAGTGCTTCGTACAATATAACAACGGATGTGAGATCATAACAGTGTTGGAAACAACTCGGCGCCACATATCCTTAAAATGTACGCGGAGATGATGAAGGTTTTTTAAGTTTTCCTCATTTATCATTAGCACCATTAGTCATTGGTTCATTTTTGTATTTTTTGTCTAGTAGGGCAAAAAACAGCAGACCGACGAAACCAAAAAAGCGATAAAAATTGAAATCAAGCCGAACGTCGGTCGTTAATTATAATTTCAAAAATTGCCCACGCATGATTGAACCAATTAGTCACGTAGTAAAGAACCTGCGTGGTCCTAGATTTATCTGCACAGATAACCATAAAATATTTCTAATTTCTCATTGCGTTCGTCCTGCTTCTCTTGTTAGGCCAAGTATGAATTAATTAAGACGCATTTAATGCCAAGTAGTTATAACACTCGATAAAGTTCCCCATTGCTTTTAATGAACGCCAAGCTGCCGCATAAAATAAATGCAAATAAGCTACCCACACAACGGCTTAGTATTAGGGAGCCAACAAGCAATACACATTGCGATGACTGCGGATTGAGTCGCGTCCGAGCGTTCAGCGGAAATAAAAGTCAACGCTGAGTTGCTTGTGGTTGCTGTTCAACCGACCCGAAATTTACCTAACGCTAATTCCCATCGTGTGCACACATCCTCGCATGGCCTACCACCTCTCTGATGAGAGGAACCACTTGAAACGCGAATCAACTCGGCATCGGTTCGTTGGGTCTTAACCGGCCTTCATAGAGCTTTACATTAGTGTTCAGGATTAGGAAGAAGATTATTAGGTGTAACAAAAATTACTCTATGTGAACAGGCAAGTTCACTTAATTAGGAAATGAAATAGCAATCCCGCTATGCCAGAAGTTTAGTGCGAATGAAAATTTAATCAATTAAAAATTCAAAATGTGTCAAGAATCAAATTTTAGATCGTTCTCTTACTGAGAAATTTATCCGGCTAACTTTTAAATTTGCTGAGCGTCTTTATGTTTGCTTTATTATCTGTTGCCATACATTATATGCTCGTTAATAATAAAATTTTTGCTCGCATTATGTCCTAACAATTTGATAGCATTGCAATTTTTGTCCCTTTTGTCTCCGAAATTGCGCTGCTCCTTTGACTCACCCAACTCAGCAACATTGTTTCCAGCACACCAACCTTTTTTTGTCAATCCCACGGGCAATAAAAAGAGAATAAAATGAGAAAATTATTACACAAGCATGTTCGGCATTAGATTAATTTAAATTTCATAAAATTCACCAAAACCATTAAAATAACTCATTTACATTCACATCAAATAAATGTTAAATATATAGGTATAATTTTGAATATTTGAATTATTTAAAATGGTTGCAACATTATAAAACGCTTTTAGCATATCGTGATGAGTTCATCTTCCATCCGCTTGCAATTCACGAATTGCATTCCTTCGCGCAGTGAAATTACAAGATTGTGAGTTGTGCGGCTAGTTAATTCGATTTCGCATGCCTTTCTGCACGCCAGTTACAATACATTACATTAGATTGCGCCTCTCTTTGCAGTCTCATATAAATTCGGGCGACGCACGTCGTCGCACATGTGCAAAGTGTAGTTGGAAGCCAACGAAGATTCTAAAGCAATTATGTCCGGTCCGACAAGCCGGCAAAAAGCCGCGGCTATGACAAAATCGTCCAATTCGCAATGGAATAAACTTGCGAACGCCGCAAACGACCTAGGACGTCCTTTATTTTACAAGTTTTAATCTAATTTTCCAATTTTCTTTCTTTCATGACTAGTTAACTGCCAACCACGTTGGTTAAACCCTTAGTTTACACTTTACACCGACTCGGGTATTTATTTTTACTGCAAGGTGCATCGTGTTTTACTAATTTAATATGAACAATTACCAAATTCACTTAAAACAATTCCATTTAAGAGATTTATTTGTTTTAACTTGAATTGGAAGCAAATATTTTGAATTAAATTTGAGCTATATTAACGATGCAGACGTAAAGTCTTAACTAAGTGTTGCACACTTAATACAGTGGTATTTATATTCAATAGTAAAGGTAGGGGAGGAGGAGGGGAAAAGAAAATGTCAAATTTGTGTTGAGTTTCTACCATGTTCTCACTACTCGCTGTCTTTCTTACAATAAGCATATACAATAGTTATGATTAAATGACACCACTTTATTTTATCTCTGATTACTTCCTTACTTATTTTTGTAACAAAATAGTTTTCACTATTAAACTACAACAATGTTCTCCTTGCAATTATTCGATTACAATTGTGTTCTTTGTTATAGTACGTCCACTATGGGTAAAATTGATCGGAGACAATCGCCCACTATCTGCCGGCAACACATACGAGCTGAGCTGCGAGGTGGTGGGCGCCCGCCCCACGCCGACCATCACATGGTGGAAAGGCAGCGTCGAGATGAAAGATACGCGCATAATGGTGAGTCTCGCTTCCGTATCTTTTGTCAGCATCGCGTTTACGGCGCCACGTTTCGGGGGTTGTAAATCTCAGGTTAATGGGAGGTGGAAATAAAATACGAACCAGCCCGACTGAAACGCGGCGAAGGTTTAATTGCGTAAACGGCGGATTTTCAATTTTACAAAACGATAAATTGCACAACGGTTGGAAATTTATACTTAGTGCACATAGAAAAGTAGAGTATTTACGTGGAACTAAGTTATTAAATTTACATTGTGCTAGTCATTCGCCTTGCAGAAACGGATTCGAATTTAATTGCATTGAAAATGCGAGTTAAATGAAAAAATATGCCATTGGTACAGATACTAGCAACAATTGGGGTTGGGGAATGAATCAATGTGATTGCTATAAACCGATTATAACCAATTTCGGCTCTCTGAGAATGATAACATACACAAGAACTAACACGATTTGTCATTAATAGAAAATTGCTTGCCTTAAAATGCAGTTTTGTGCTGTTGGCTACTTTTAGGCGTTTGCACCCGTTTTGCGGCAATTTCTCGTCGTAATTACCCGCTGCCTCGTTGTCGTGATGAAACACTCAAACGAATTTGATGGAATTTAAAATGAAAATAAATTACAAAGCCTCCATCAATCGCGTAGTAGGACATTCGCATTTCCTCTACTCAATCGCCGGCGGCTACGACGGTGGTAGCAGAGGCGGCCTTTTATAACTTCTGCTGATGCGCGATCGCTTTGTGCAAGTTTCAACATTTTGTGGCGGAAATTACCAACAAGATTGCCTCCTACCGCAGAACCTCTTTCCTTCCATTATTATGCACGTACCGTTTATAATGCTCGTCTCGGTCCTACTCTTCACTCATCTTTTACATTCCCATCCGTCTGCTGCGGCATTCCTTGCGCTTTTCCATTTTATCGATTTGTCAAAAATTCATCTTAATATACTTTGCTACATACAGCTGTATCAAATTATGTTTAGATAAACATGAATGTAATTTAACACAGTTGTGTGTACCACAATTCTAAACGAACAGTATATAATAAGTATGAAGTTGACTGCAGAAAAGTGAAGTTCAAACTGGACGCTGAATACTTTGCAATCGTGTATTTATAGTTTGAAAAAGGGATGATATAACTTTATATCCGTGTTTAACATTTCCCAACGCATGTTGTTTTGTTCACTATCCGGAGCATTTTACACTATACCATAAATTTGAAAGCCATTTTTCCGATCAGTATGAGATTAACTGGATTAATGTACTAATGTACTTTGAGTAAACGGTTTTCTCAATTTTTTTATAGGAACTTCTTTTTTTTAAATTCGATTTTAGTTTTTTGATCAAATTTCGATTCGGGACTTTATAGAATGTCTCACAAATTCCATAATTAGTCTTCTTGTTAGTATTGTAATATTGTTTATTAATGAACTCTGAAGAAATGCAAATTTAAAAAAATCCAATTCAAAAACTAACAAATAAACATTCCTTGGTTACTTTTAAAATGTATATTTGTTTAGAATATACGTTTATATTCGTGTCTGCACGTTTTCAAAATTAATTTTAGTACTTTAGTAGTACGTTTGAAACAATTGAAGATAAACAAATTATGTTTTCACTCATTTTCTCCGAGTTAGTTAACAAGTTCATATTGCAATACTAACAACAAAACTAATTATAGAAATTATGACACTATGAAGTCACAAAATAGAAATTAAAACAAAACGAGGTCTTTATAAGAATAATGAGAAAATTGTTTCCTTAACTCATCTTAATTAGTCAAGTGTCGTTAATCTTATATTGACCGAACACTTGCAGTATTATTATTATTTACTAGAATATTTAGTCAATATTGGATTTACTTTATTTTTTTTTACGTTACAATGTTGTAAATATCAGTTCATGATACATTTTGTGAACTTTAGAAAAGTTCAATCCTTGTTGGCATAATAAAACAATATTTTAGTGCCACTACAAGATCACAGTGCCCTAAGACTAGTCTTGGCCGTGATTTATTACTCATTTAATTACACATGCAATAACAACAAAAAGCTTGCTGTCAGTAGTTCTCTCCACATGTTGGGCCCAATTTTGTGACGTTTAATAAAATATAATTTCATGAAACATGAAATTGACACAAAATAAATAACCAAAGCATTGAATTTCAATTTTCATGTAGTAGACCACAAATATCATCCCGCATCCGCAGCATTTAAATAATAATCAAACTCCGTTTACGCACTTTGTATACACTTGTAAATTGTAAATAAAAACCCAAGTTGTGCATCGTGACTAGGTTTGCAACCAATATTTGCTTGTTTTATTGAATATCATCGCGATTTCCCTACATTGTATGCTTACAATACAATGGAACGCTTGTTTTAGGTCACTCACAAGGGAATTTGGCAATATTTGAATGGATGCGTGAATGTGTTGGTGGTCGAGTACTTTGAATTTTGTATTTCGACCATATTGCTTATTCGCGTTGCGTTGCAAAACATTTTGCGCGTGTCGCTTCATCATCGGTCGTCTCGCGGCGTAATCGAATTGCCGCCACCCAAACTCGATTGTGCATATTGAAATTTTGCGCGCGCTCGACATGTTGCACACTTTTCAATCGAATGCTGCATGCTAGCGTGTGTAAATGCTTGTATTTTCAGATAGAACTAAAGCGAATCGCATACTATCTTAGGTATCAGAAGGTATAATGTGGGATGTGGTACACTTGGATGCAATTGTATTTTCAATCAAGTTATTATCCATTTTAGATTGAATTGAATTAAACGAATTTTAAAACAAACCAATTACCAATATATAAAGAAAAATAACGATAACGATTCAACCAAAGTGGGATATCTAATAGACATTGAGGAGTGGTGGAGATGTTATAAATTCTTATAGTATTCCATATATAAATATGTTAGATGTGATTCAGCAAGGTAGACCACTAGTGTTGCCATAAGTAAGGAGAACTCCTACCACTATGGATATGATGAAATGGCTATGGGTGTGTTGCCATGACAACGGGTGTGTTGTTGTACCTATATATGTGTAGTTATGACTACGGATATTCATTAGAATAATAACGTGTGCTGAGATAGATAGCGCATGGTCGCACTGATAGCACCAGCCGTGTAGAGCACTTAGACTAAGACTCGGGGGCGGCAGGGCGGTTTAGACGAGCTTCTGGAGCGCTTTGGTAGCAATCATCGAATCGAGACAAATATATCTATTCGTATTAAACATATATATATATATATATATAAGTTATTTATATTTTTCAATCACTATAATATTTAAAAAAAATTTTTTTTAGTTAATCTTGTAAATATACATTTCAATATTTTCTATATAAATAATTTCCTTATCAATCACTTGCAAATTACAATATTTTTTTCAAAGTGCTTACATTTTTCTAACAATATCTCCCCTTCTTGCGAAGCTCCTACGCACAAAGCATAAAAGATGTTTTCTTAGTCGGTGGCGCATCATATCTCCATTGAAAGAATGTTTTGCTACTCCCCGCCTTATTATTATTATTGCCCAGGACTATTATTATCATGATTACGTGAACCATGCACAATGTGCAAAAAGTTGCGCGTCTCGGCGCTGCTCTTAAATGGAAATTTATACTTGGGCGCGTCATTGTTGTCATAATGATACTGGTGCGAAATGTTAAAGTGAAAAACTTTTGTCATTTATCAATGACGCCATTCCTGAGCGCGTGTATGCCGATCATCAGCCGCAGACTGCGCCTCAAGGAGACACGCAAGGACATGCAAGTCTCACACTAACAAATCAGACAAAAAATTAAACTTGTCTTGTTTTATAGCATCGAAAACAATGATATCATCATAGAAAATGTTGCAATACAAGCTTTATTTAATAATAAGTCTCCTCGTTTGTGCTCGAGTATGTCTCGCAATCAATTTTCATATTCCGTCCGAGCGACAATCATCTGGGAAGTCACATTCGTTTCATATTCATTAAACGTCCTACATGTACACGTGGACGTCCATTTGGCACAAAATTTTTAACATTTTACTGCCCTGTCGCGTCTTATCGTTGCAGCCGTTACGATTCGGGTTTTATTTGCAATTTGCTTGCTGCGGTGCTGTTCTGGTATTTTTGCACAGCGTGCATAAAATCAATTCGAAAATTTACATTTACTGGCGGTGGACGCGCGCGCGTACTGCACATTTCTGCACTTCGAACATCATATACACTTACCTACTTGCTACTTACATAAAATCCACGAAGACGCCGAGCTGGCGATGGTTGTCTTCTTGCTCGTTTGTAGGTTGAGGATTGAACGGCAAATGTTTGATTTTCTGCGGCAGCGGCATATTATTGAAATATCGAAAAGTTTCTTGCGACTTTGCAAATTTCGCCAATGTTGATGATACGGTATTCATATTCATGTAAGCGAATTATGTCACGATGTGCCGAAATTCGCCGATTTCAATTTGTAACTTTTCATAGTTTGAGACTTTTGATTGGAATTACTTTAGAAAAGTTTAACATTTTATATTTGAAATGTAAAAGTTTGCAAAGAGCAAAGCGATATGCGCAATGGAATTTTAAATAATTTTTGTAATACATTGCAAAAGATTTATATCCAAATATCCGAAGATAATAATTGAATAAAAATGTATCTGCTTAGAACTGCTACAATTATTTAGGTTGACATATTAGGTTTCAGTAGCCAAACAAGTCGAAGCTTAAATTTACTAAAAGATCGCCAAACTAGTAATAACCAACTAGAAATAACTAAAGTAAGAAAAACAATGGCTTTTTAATTGCAAGAAGCATTGCTTTTCAATAATATTACTCAGTAAAAAAAAAATTGAAAAATTATTTCCGAGAAAACTCGAAAAGCTATGAGGTGTGCGTGGTAAAGTTTTTAAGGATTATAGAATTCAAAAATGTTAGAAAAACTGTGGAATTGAATCATTTTGATTAGAGTAATGTGAAGATTAAGTAAAAAAAAAAGGTAATTTATAACGTTAATTTATTTTTTCTTACATATTGTATTGTGGAAAGAAATTTGTTTGTTACTGTAGTTTGTAGGATTCTTATACGTTTTCATGTATGCTACTATTTGACTTTTCATCAATTTGATGTCACTGTAGTTGTGAGTTTTATTTGCTCTTTGTTTACATTCTCGATCTTGGCAAATTGCGTCGATTTGTTTTTATTTTCTGATCTATGGTAGTTTTTATTGACGTTAGCATTATTAAAAAAATAAAACGGTAAACGAGTACAATATATCAAATAAATAACAAAAATATAGAATTAGGTCATCATATAAAATGTAAATTAATCCATTGCTTAATTTGTCAAACAGTTTAAATATTAAACTTGTTTAGTAAAACGTTTTAATGAGAATTTTTAAATTTCTTAACTGATGTAATAATTTTACAGCATAAATTATGAGAATGAAATTAATGTAATATCCAATTGTAATTTTCTCTCTCAAATTGCAAATACCCACATTCGATTGTAACTCATCGCATTTCCACTTCAATCCTTTGGCAAGCGTTCATACACTCGTATATTTTGCTCTCAAACTGCCGCCCCTAGGAGTAATGCAAGTCGGTGTCTGCAGCACGAGCAAATACTCTTCGTAATGGTCGGCAACCATCCAGAGCGCGTAATGGCAGCCGTCGCTGGACTCAATTGCAATGGATTACGCTGGCGGCGGAGTTGGAGACGCGTTGCTCACCCCTTCACTACCGCCTCCAGTTGATTTTTTGGCAAAAGTTTAAAGTGGCCATTACATGAACTTTTAAGCGCGCCATATCGATAAGGATGTACTTTATATGCGCTTTCAAGTAAGAATGTAGTTTAAATAAATATACAAGGTGTTGTCCTAAAAGCAACAAATAGAAAATTAACTTTGTTTATAGTATAGACGGAAGTAGTTAGTAAGAAAATATGATGGAGAGGAAGGAGGAGGAGAGGAATTTTGAGTACACCTTGTATGTTGATTTTAGTGTAATACCAAGTATGTTACAAAAGCAGAGGGTTTGCCGAGAACGCGAGATGGTAATGGAGAAAATTCTAACTAAAGTATTACTAAACCATCTCAAATCGAACATGCTCACTACCCAAGTGCGAATTACTCCGATCAATGTTAGCGGTTATCAGGCAAGACGTGAAAATATTCATACTCGAAACTAGTACTCAAGTACTCATTTATCGGATTTATCCAACTTTTGTCACATCTAACGGATAAAAATAAGAAAATTACTTTTTTTTTCAACATGCAACTATCTAGGTTTGTAACGGCTGCTACCGCTTCACCCATCCCTGCATGACCGAGCGCATAGTAATGAAACAACTTTTTAAATTCAACTAAGCGGAAAATGTGCGCACTGCAAATATACACGTCCTGCTGTATACACTAGTCTTTTTGACCCATTTTAAAGCGGGAGCGCTTGCAAACATAGAGGTGGACCGAAATATTAAATTAAATTACACTAAATTAAAGAGTAGGGGGCGGTGGCTTTACAAACGTGAAACACTCGTCTGGAAAATAGATTTTGCGCACGCGACATGCTGCCACCGCCGCCGTCTACGTTCGTAATAATAAATCTGAATGCAAACGCGAATGCAACCTTGCGTAACATGTGTTGGAGTATGTGGAGTTGCGCAATTGGATGTAAAATGCTCCAGAATAGAAATTTAAGGGGAATAACTCAAGACGAACGTCGTCATAAAATGTACAAGTTTGGATATGTTTTTCAAGATTTATATATGGCATGATGACTGTTGCGTTATGGCACTTAAATTATTCTCTTAGTAGAGGGTAGAAAACTAGAATGTACAATGGATGTAGGCAATTGCCCAAATTTTGTTACGTTTATTTTATACAGCACTTGCATTCTTTGTTCTGCACTTGAATGAAATGGGAAGGGAAAATGCGCAATGATTATTATTGTGAGAAACGTAATGTTCCAGTTTTGCGGGATGCAGCACACTGTAAATGGGATAATGGAATATTTTGGATTCTTAGTATTTTGCAGGAAAATTATATAGGGTATTTGCATACGAATAGAAATTTATAATGTGCCAAATAGAAGTTCTTATTCATAATAAAACATTTAAACATATTTTATTTTATAGTTAATGTTGCAATTAATATTGCTTAAAATTAAAACTGAATTACATAAATACATTTAATATTTTTTGGCAATTCAAATGCAAAAAAATAAATTTACTTGTTTGTTTGCAATTAAATAAAATCGAAATGTTAAGCATTAAACAAACTGCACTTTATTTTCTAAATCATTGAAATTTTCCAGTATTCTACAATTTCCGGAAATATTAAACAAACATCGTATTCTCAAACTTTACCCTAGCATCTGTAGTGAAATTTTTTTAGTCGTTAATGAGGACAAGCTACTGCTCAGCGTCGACCAGAGCCAATTTGGAAAGTTTAAATTGTTCACATGGGTTTTTCGCTTCGTTTTGCCTGAGTTTTCTTGCTTCCCGGCTTCTTGCTGCACCATTGCCACCATCTTATGCTGAAAAACTGCCCGCATGTCGGCACATAGCACCGCGTTCCCCTGTTAAAAATGCAAAAAATTCCACTGCGACACAAGCGCTTTAACCTCATAAAACCTAAATTACGCGCGTTGCTGTTCGACGCTCTAGCTACCACTGGACCCTGTTAAAATTCCGGGTCGTGCAAAAACTGTCTCAGCGTGCCAAACACTCTGTAAACGGCTTTATACGGCGCTAACTGCGGACGTGTTGCAACACCGGGAGTAAAAATGTGGTTTGTTAGTTGTGCAATGAATAAACTAGGAAAAAAACTCGAAACTTTTGACGCCTGATGGTGGTGGCGTTGCGTTATGGTGATATTTTAATTTTCTCACCCGCTGCAGGCGTCGAGAATGCTCGACAATTTGATGAAGAACGCTCTTGCGTCGGGAAACTTTCTTCCCCTGACATACGCCAAGTGGCAACCGCGTCGGAAAGTCTTAAAAGTCGCCGCTGAAAGTGCTTGTTGCTACTTAAATTTTCATTCATGTTCGCCCAAGAAAAAGTGCCCTCTGCACTATTTTATGTTATTTTTATATTCTTCCACTGGGAATTAATGAATTGGCTACAAAAAATAAGCTTTAAAAAATGTAAACTTGTTTTCGCATGAACTCGAATATGAAATAAAATATATTTTGTTTGTTAATGACCTTAATAACAGCGACTTCCAGCAGTGCACATGGCATATAAAGACGTCCACATCACAAAATCGAATAAAATATTTACCTACCTACTAGAAGTTCCGCAGCATAAAACTTTTTACGATTCGCTCAAAACGTGAAATAGAAATATAGGTCATAAACGCAAATATTAAAAAACGTGCAAGAGATAAAAATAAATAAAAACGATTTTAAGTTTTCCTCTGGAGACTTTGGTAATACGTAGCAACGGGACTTGAAATTGGATTGATAATGTCTCTGTAAAGTATGATAAATCGTATATTAAATTTATGTCGTACACCAAATATTTCAAACAAAATGAAACAAACAAAACAAAACAACACGTAAAAAGTGTCATATTCATTTCACTCGCGTTAAAATACTGCATTAAATGAACATCTGTTAAAAATATATTAATTGTAGCTCGTTGAAATTTTAATATTATGTTGGGAATAACTTGTTGGCTTTTATAATTATGTTATACATATATATATATATATATATATTTATGTTATGATCTTGTTCAACATGTTCTAATGTGCTCTAATGTATTTCTTGTTCTATGCCAAAGGAGAGGCGTAAATTCTTCCAGGATAACAAAATGTGGTATTAAATATTAATCACTACATCATCATATTGCTGCGCTACGTGGTAAAAATCATGGTTGCGCACGATCAAATATGCATGAAGTTGAGTAAACATGCGTTACCAAATTTGATAGTCTTTTGGTTCCGTCCGCATGCTGTGTGAGGGAGTGAGAAAATGTTGGAATATAATATGAAAAAGGTTTGACAGGGCGAATATTGCGCGTTACAAGTTTAAACACTTTCCCTCTACCATCAAGGCTTGACTCAACGCTTGCGGGAATTAGGAGCAAATTTATGAAACGTGAGATGTCAAATATTTACTATTAGGTACTAAGTAATATAGCTAATATAGCAAAGAAGAAAAATAATTAACTTTAATTTTAAAAAATTTTATTCTGCTAGAAAAGTTTATTTTCATTGGACTACTGTAATTACAACATCTTTTATTCAAATATTGTGTATTTACACTGAAATAAAATGTTGTTCAGAGCAAATATTTACGAACGGGTTGCAATGCCAGAGGCCAAAATTCGGTCTACACTAAACGATGCGACAAACATTATTTTCGTGCTATGCGTTTATGGAAACGAGTCAATGCGCAACGGTAATAAAAAGGGACTCATTTATTTCCTCGCCCTATGCACTACTTTTGGCATGTAAAATTCTACAAAATTTCGTCATTTCCGCTGCAATTTTCCGCACAATATTTGGATATTTTAATCACGTCGTCAATTTTTGTTATAAATGTTATAGCTGTTGTTGACTGGGGTGGACTATATGAAAATCAACGTTTTAATTAAAAGTTAACATTTTTTTATTGTATAGTCCTAAATTATGTTTAAGAACAATGGCAAAATTTAAGCTTATATTGCATATTGTGGTGTAAATTGCAAAGGCATCAAATCTTCTAACTTGGCTCACGCCGGATAATTATTAGCGAAATATTCCCACCGAACAAATAATTGGATCCAATCTCCGAAGCCGTTGCGCAAACTTACGCAGGACGCTCGTGCTCAATCCTTAGCCGCCCAGGCACCTTGAAAGTCTATTAAACTTACGACATTGCCGCCATGATGACGGACGCATCGCACGTCATGGTTTTATTGACTTGTGGTTGACATGACGAAAAGACTTAAACACAAAGCCCCATCTTGCACAGACAAGTAGCTGATTTTGCCCGTTTGACCTTTTGATAGCAATCACAGATGATTGCTTCCAAAGAGAAGATGATTAAGAGGAAATCCAGAGAGTTCACGGCATTAAATCCATACTGAGTTAGAATTTAATCTAGGTAATAAATATGATATCATGTCTTTTGGAAATTATTAGCCAAACTTATGTGATTTAATTCTTGCACAATTTCTAAAGTTATGTATAAATGAATTATTTTCTAGAATACTATACAATCACATAATCTCAGAGAATTTATAATAGTCATGACTTGCTTGCTATTCGTGTTTGTCTGGTAATAAAATATCAGAAATTATTAGTTGTAAGTTCTCCATGATATCATGTATTGTCCAAATGTGCGTAGTAAATTGAACTACCGTAAATATAACAAATTGCCTCGGCCTGAGATGCCATTCCCGCGGCAGTGAAATTGTATTTTCCAGGTGATAAAGATTGAAATTGAAACAAGCGACAACCCGCAATAAATTCAATTCGAACACGGGTTGCGAAAGGTTTACGACTTCTTTTCGTGCGCACGCTACGAATGGACGTTGGTCACTACCATTTTGCCTTTTGCACCCTACATCCATCCACTACCGCAAAATCAACCTATGAATGATTTTTACTTTGCACGGATGTTAACATTTTATAAACAAATAATAGAATCAATGGAAATGAAATTGAAACATTCTTGTATCAGAATTTCTAATTTCTCTATTTGGGATTTTATATAGAAAGAGGAAAAATAGTGAGGTTTAAGTTTTCAACTCTTGTTAGTATGACTTGTGTTGAGTGAGATAGGATATCATGTCTTTCTTGTCTAACTTAAATTAAATACGTCAAATGTAATGTGTGACATTATATTTCTTTAATTTTCTTTTTATTTTTACGGCTAAATTATAAAATTATAATATGATTTCTTCAAACATTTCTATTTGATTGACTTGCATTTTTAGTAAATCGTTGTTTAACTTTTTATAATTTATGCCAATACACACTCCAGCAATGCAAGATATTAAGTCCACGAGTGCTCACCAAATGTTAATAGCAACAAGACGGCGACGGTGGCGGTGAATGAATGTGAAGGAAACTCAAACGCCGCCATCGCTGCAGCCGACAATCTAACCACTCAACCCCAAAGCGACCCAATCTAATAAATATCCCCGCGCAATTGTATCGATTACATCGACCGCACGTGCCGATTCTATATTCGATGCCCTTTAATTCCGCCTCACTCCCGCCTCATTCAGTATCGTTGATTCCTTAATTATCAACAGATAAATTGGCCGCGATTGCAGCATCACGATCGCAATACACAACACTGGGTCATAATGGAAAGATTGCATTGTTTCGCTTGTTTGTTTTATCTGTCTTTCTCAGCAATGAAATGTTTTACGGTGTAGTTATAGTGCTGTAGAGATCTCAAGCGAGGTTAAGTTGATGTTTAGTGCTGCTGTTATTTGTTAGCAAATTTCTTGAAAGCTTGCGGAAAGGTTTTTTGCATTCTTACAACGAGAATTATTACATCGGAACGAGTTTATTTTGTGCTGCGATTGTGACGGATGGAGATGGAATTTTTATGCCTGTTTTGCACATCTAGTAAAATTGCATGGTCTAGTAAAAACCGGGCAACACTCAATATACCACACTACAGGCGAGTATAAATTCCAGACGGCAGCAAACAAAGAGAAAGTAGGAAATATACAATACATGACCTTATATGTATTTCATAAACAACATTAATTTACTTGAGATAAGAAAACAAATTGTAATGTATTTACAACAATGATTTATTGATTTACATGGCAATGATTCATATTCTTGACAACTTAAGAACATAGGTTAACATTAACAGAGTTATACCCAGTGTTTCCGCTGTTGAGATTTGATGAATGCGATTTGTGAGACGAAAATGCTATTTTCCCATTTTGAATCTATCCCGGACGTGTGCACGGTTATGCATTGTGCACTCAAAGCGTTCTGGAGTGCGACAATGCCCACGCCCGACACGTCCGCCACGCGCACGAAAAGGATCCAACTTAAACGCCAAATTTCTATTTTTTATTTATGTTGTCTAACACCAATGTAACCCAATTCGTTGACGGGAAATAATCTTGCATTATATGAGAAATAATCGGACATCAATTCAGTAACACTTTTTAGTTATTCACCTGGATTTACACTTGCTAAATTTGAAACTGAGTTTTGCAATCACAAATTGATAACACTTTGGTTAAATTAGATTTACATAAATTGTGTATGTTGGCATATTTGCACAATCCTGACAAGTAAAAAAATCGTGTTTCTTTAGCTTTCTTCAAGTCGTGGTGTCGCGAAATTTTTTACAGCTATCGCAATGAAGTGCTTGCTAAAATGGGAATGTCAGAAGCACTCCGGGAGTGTTAAACAAGCAGTAGAAACGCAGCGCGTTGCGACAACATGAACCAGAGACGATGAGGGAAAAACTTCCAAATGAGTTTCTCTGTATTTTTATTAGTTTCTGGATTCCGAATTGTAAAACCTGCACGGCCAAGTTATATAAAGAAAACCTCAAAAAAATAATCAAACGCTTGTAAAATTATGATGATACCTAATTAAAATTAAATAAAAAAAATAAATAAATCATGTTATATATATATATATATATATATATAACAATAACTTACGCCGATTTCATTTAATTTTCTTCCAGCACGACTATCGCCATTTTGACAATTTCCACTAGTATTTCAGTTTGCTTCCCAGCACCCTTTGCACTTATCGAGTGACGCCAAATAGTCTCGTGTATTTATTCTTGGCGTTTATTTGTTTCAGACGAGCCCGGACAGCAACACCACCACCAGTGTGCTTACGTTTGTGCCCTCGGTGGACGACGGCGGCAAATATTTGTCCTGTCGAGGTCAGCTGCAGGAGATACCCGACAGCGGCATTGAGGATGGCTGGAAGCTCGATATACATCGTAAGTTTGTCGCTTTGCCATCAATCCAAGTAACTTGCTGCAACTGTGATGTTTGCGCGTTTTCTTCTTTGCCTGGTCGATTCTAGTTGAGGAACCCGGTTCCGAATTAAATGTTGTGAGGTCGCAATGTTGCAATGAAACTTTCTTCATTCCGCGCTTTTACCCCAAAGGAAAGATGTAAAAAAAGTTGCAATTTTAACTTTTACACAAAGCTGCAACTTGATGTCTGATCAATCGGCTTTCAGAATAACTCCGTACTTTAATCTCAAAACTATTTTATGCGGATTAATTTTTTTAGATCTCACAACTTGATCCAGTTAAAATCCAAAGGATAGATGTTTGCTTTATGCATTTTTTTTTATCGTAGTGTAAAAGTTTGCCCAAATTGTTCACTAAACTGAACCACGTTCTATTGACTTCCTAGCGGCTGAAACTTTGTGAGAAACTATTCGTTTTTGTCATTCTGACGATGGTGGCCACCGACAATAACAACCTCGAAGATAGCATTGCTATCGATAAATGAATTCGTTTCTTTTCTTACATTAAGTGAGTTGTGTTTTAGTCCTTTTTGGCTATTTTTGCGATTTCTGCCATTTTCGCCATTATCGTCTTCGCAAAGGTAAAAGTTTTGCGGTATTTATATTAATTTAGCAAATGGACCACTATATTTCGTCCGGCTTTTTCATCTTTACACAACCATTCACACGCAATGACTCAAATTATACAACTATTTTAGTGTTTGTTTGGGACGAGACGAGGACCAGAACTGTTGCTGAGACAAGTGAAGATAATCCAAAGTTGTGTATTATTTGTGAGTGAGGTTTAATTATGTGCGGCATTTGATGGGATTTTTGTTTGAAGAAAGTTAAATTCATCCACGACGCACTTTCAACTTGGCGCACTAGCAGAACACTTAAACTAATTACAATTTAAAACTATAATGGATTTGGCGTATCCTTCCGCCGCCCAATATAGAGAGATACATTATTATTATATTAAGAAAGTTGAGTAACACTTTAACTAAAACATATTTGTTGGTAATTGAATATTAATTGATACTATTATTTAAGTTATAATATTTTATTAAATCTGTACCTCATTTCTTCAAATCCATTTTTAAATAATTTGTCAGTGAAAATTACTCGAGTCTTTAAACGTTTAGGCAGTTGTTAAGATGACCTTACATTTTACATGTAGGTACAAACAGCACGTACATGTTAGTTTCCATCGTCATGTTATTAGTTAGTTTGTTAACGATGAGGGTTGCAAGAGCAGAGTCTTTACTTACCCAGTGGCATTAATGTTGGAGGCTGTGGTGGTAGCGGTCGGCGGCCACATCCGAGTGGATGTGGAAAGGACGTGCATCGGCAAGGCAAAAACGACGATGTCGATAACTCAAAGTGCGAAATCCTTTGTATCCTTTTTGGAAGGGAAGATTACATTGTCTCCTTGTTGCCGTCTCTGCCGCTGCTCTTGTGTACTCAGGTGTCGCGTGTGTGTGACAAACTTTTCCAATTCCCGACCGGTTCACAAGCACGCCGCAGGACGTCGGTGATGCGTCTTAAAGTTAACCAAACTAGAACATGGAGTATTATATACACACCATCTTCACCACAATGTATTTGATTCTTCGAAATTTCGTTTTTGACCAAAATACATATACATAGTTTATTTATTCACTTTTATCTTTTATTACAGATGTTCCTTTGGTTACACTTGAATTGGGTAGTAATCTAAATGGCAGTGTAATTAGAGAGGGCGCTGATGTCTACTTTGAGTGTAATATTAAATCTAATCCTTGGGTATACAAAGTTAGCTGGAGACACAACGTAAGTTATTGTAGTAAGCTTGTAACAATGTAAAATGTTTAACCTATTTTTTCAATAGGGAAAAACCCTGTTTAGTAATGCCCAAGCTGGTACAATCGTCAGCAATCAAAGCTTGGTTCTCCAATCGGTAACCAAAGCTCGTGCTGGAACCTACACCTGTATTGGAAGCAATCAAGAAGGTGACGGCGAAAGTAACACCGTAGATCTCAACGTAAAGTGTAAGTACTCATTGCTCCCTAGAATATAATATCAAGATGACACAAACAATTTTAACATTATCAATCATCTACCACTCTAACAATTGATCGAATTGCATTTCAACCAATGCAACCCTGAGCATGATTTTCCAAAATAATTTTCTACACTCAAATTGAATGATCTGCATTTCTCAATACAAGATGAAATTATCCAAGTGCTACATTAGTCTAGCCATATTCTTTAAACCTTCCCTATCTTGATGTTTTTTTCTGTTTACATCAGCCCCGACTGGCGACAAAAAGAGTTGTATATAAGAGTCTGGAATAACTCGCGTGGTGACTGCAGCTCAGTCGCGGCATTCGGTATTGTCTAGCGTGGAGACGCTCAGACCACTTTTCGGAAGCAAAGAAACGCGAAGAAATGGAATGCGTAGGAAGCTCTTCTAAGAGCCTGTCCGTTCGCGTGTCCAAAATAAGATGATAAATGTGTTTGCCAGTCGCGCGATGTGCAGCCGTGATGCTCGCTTTAGCAAATCCTCCAGTTTTGCCACCATAGGTTGTTCGAGGGAGAATCGCGAGTGAAGTTTACTTTGTACCAACTTAGGCCCTCACTCATACGCATAGTCGGATAAACATACTCAATATGTCTTTTTTCTCATTTTCAACTTTTTTCTGTATATCGGATATTAGCGATGGCAATATGACTATGTTCTAAAAAGCAAAATATGTTTAGTTAAAATGTTGTTTTATTTGAAATAAAGTCTATTAGATCAGGGATACTTAAAAACATCTAAAATTTCAATAACTCATTAGCAGATTATATTTTTGTCAAAATATCCCAATCTTTTCTACTTTCGGTTATGTTTGCCAGGGCTACATGGAAGTCAAACATGCATTATTAAATTTTTATGAACCCCTTATTGAGTATACACTTGTGAAGATGGATCACAAGCACGCGCTTATGCTCCCCTGATCGAGTCTCTTGTATGCAATATTTCCGCACGTAAATTTGCTTGTGCAAAAAGCAACAACAAACAAGATGACTTCGCCGCCGTTGGAGACAAGAAGAATCGTCAGCACGCTCCCGGAGAAAAGCCGCGACGGCGAAGCAATAATGGGAAATTATTGATTTATGTGTGCTCGCGGAAATTCAGTTTTGACAGGCACACTAAAGGTACTTTGCTCAGCTGCAATGCTCTGTGTGCCACGTATACATACGCCAACAAGTCTGTGTGCACCGAAAGGAAATTTGTTATTTCTCCGAGAATATGCTTTTTGCGCATCTCCTTACAAGTGGCGAGAGCAATATGAATATGTGAACTTATATCAGACACTTTATATACGTGCGCATGACCTAGATATACGACAGGCGCTTTTACAATTTTACGGATGTCCATGGATTTTTGCCTTGCAAGAGGCATTAGCACAAACACATCGCTTCTAGTGCCTGAAGACAAATTGGAAATATTGTAAATACAAGAGGCCCGTATGCGCACTAGCAGCTAAATGCAATTACGACCGATTTTTCAGTTTATTTTTACCTGAAAATGCGGAGAAATTGAATTTGGAAGAATTCATTGTATATGTAAGATAATGTGTTTATGAGATACATACTTGAATTTGTATTCTAAAAAATTTTTGTTAATTTTAAATTTAAATCTGTTTCTTGAAACTTAGTATTGGCATTGCATGAATGAATTATAATGATAATAATTCCAATAATTTATGCGCGGAAATTAACTGTAATCTTAGGTATCTATCGACTGATAATCGTTAATTTTAATTTTATTACTCTCTGATGGCTTCTCCTTACTTTTACTATTGACTACTATAATCATCAGTATAAATTCTAATTATTCTTCAAAGTTGCATATTACTTTAGAATTACTTAAATATTTTCATTGTTATTATTGGTTGTCTGAAGCTTTGGTGCGTATTTGATATCTAATTAATATATCCTAGATATCTACTAGATATCCTAGTAAAACTAGACTTTCTATGACATTTTTTGAAAACTCCGTAATATTTGCGTATCGTAAAAAAGTTAATTTACGACTTTCTAGATTAGCGATGCGCGCCTGCCGGCCAACCCCGACTCGACTAATTTTCATAAAATATTACTTGCACTGCGCATCCTTGTCTGGACGTTGGGCGCGTATCAGCGATAACATAAAAAGTTAACTTTTAATTAGACCACGCGTATATGCGCACGTAGCTTTGTGATTCATGAAAGTTCAAACTCATTTTCGATGTAATAAATGTAAATTTTATGTTCTTCGAGCGCGAGCGTTGTGCATCCGCCCGCGCCCACCGCCCGTATTGCGTATACGCCTTCCTGCCGCCGCCTGACGGCAGCGCACTCCGTGTACCATACATTATGTATTACTCGCACTACTTGCAGCTACTTGCTGCTGCTGTGTAATGTACTCTTCCTGCATATTTCAACTAAATTAGGGCGCTTGCGGGTACGACGGTGCAAAACAATAAAAACTAAACAGCAATGCAGTGCTATAACTCCTATTCCTTCAACCACTAACATGAACAGTTTACATTTCCTATTTTAACTAATTTGCTATTATTAGAGATATGATAATAAATCTAAGATACATTTTTCTCCATTTCAGATGCGCCCGTATGCAGACCCGGGCAGCAGAAGGTTTACGGAGCAGCTCGGCAAGAGATAGTCCGCATCACGTGCGAGTTGGAAGCGAATCCCACCGATGTGCAATTTATTTGGAAGTTTAACAACAGTGCTGAGACCATCGACATTCCAGCGAGTCACGTCGCCACAGAGAAAACGCGAAGCACTGCAGCATATACCCCTATGACCGAGCTGGACTACGGCACTCTGCTATGCTGGGGCAAGAATGAAATAGGTGTTCAGAAGGACCCTTGTGTCTTCTACATAAATCCAGCTGGTAAGTTAGAATTTCTTCATTTGGTCCCAGGATGCATCAATTTACACCCATCACAAGGTGTAACAAATCTGGGAAATTTCTTTCCAAATTAAACGTGTTCCAAGGAGATGGTCTGCTTGGGACATGTTGTATTACCAATGTTCGGAGTTGGCTTAACCATACCCAAACGGAATCTGCTGCGTGCGAGCTCATAAATTTAGCAACTGCCCCATTTGCTCACAGGTCGTATATCTTTTGCATGTGTGCCGCAGGCAAGCCGGACGCGCTTTCCAACTGCACCATTCTCAATCAGACCGTGGAGTCGTTGCACGTTGACTGCATCGAGGGCTTTGATGGCGGCCTCCAACAAGAGTTTGTAATGGAGGTGTACGATACGCAAACTAGCAAACTGGTCAGCAATGTCACTTCCCGTACGCCTTACTTTAGCGTCGCAGGATTGGAGTCTGGTTCTGGGTATAACATTCAACTATACGCCGGGAATGTGAAGGGGCGAAGCAGAGTCACGCGTCTACAAGCATTTACGGCGAAATCTGCTGAGAAGCATACCGGTGAGTAAATTAAAATTATTGTTGTTTTCATTGATCTTTTGTTATTCACAATTTCATTGAACTTATGTTCTTGTGAACATATAGGGAAGCTAAGTCCCAGTAAACCGATTCCACCAGAAAATTGTAAGCTGTACGAACAGACGCAATATTACTTACAAATCAAGTGCCATTCATCTCCAGACCACCAGGAATTAGGATGGACATATTTGTTACACGTTTATGACGCAAATACCCGTGTACTTCTTGGAACAACCACATCCAGTACATCGGAGACAATTACAATCTCTACACTACCCAAAGAGCATGAGGGTCTTTTACTTTTCATTCGCACAATGGCATCAAAATCATCTGTCAGCGATGCCACTATTTTATACGCTCCTGCATCTAATGCCCGTGGAAGTTTTGGTGGTAAGCAATGAACGAGTACATTTTTTGGAAACTAAACATGGTGGCGGTAAACTGGGTCTTGATTATATCCGTTTTTATTGTTTTTATCTAATTGTATGATTATTGTGATTAATTTCTATCAGATAGAATTATAGCAACTCATCGTAGGTTTCTTTGCAGCTTACACGCCCGTATTTCTTCACATCACTCCAATACTTGGCACACTGATTGGAGTTGTGGGTGCGTTGATCCTGGTAGCAATTATTATTGTAATTGTGATTAGGATGCGCGGCGGCGGTGAACGCGACGACAAGGATTACGACGACGGCGGGCTGTCATCAGCGGATCGACGCTGTGTAGCTGGCGGCGCTGACAAGGCCAGCACTGAGCCGCTCAACAAGGATCTAAATGACAGTGTCGACAGCCTTGAGGAAAAGAACCCAGACATCATTCCGCAGAGTAATGGAGAAGATGATTACCAGGATGATGAACGTGCGTTTCAGCGTTTGAACAACTCCTCAATGCGGGTTTATAGCCGAATGCAAAGTCCTAATCCCAAAATAAAGAACGGGCCTTATGATTATTCTAAAACGGTATGCTAATATTTTCTGTCTTAGATTGGATGCATTGTGTTGTAGTTAGAACTCGTAGAAGTAGCAGCATGAAAACTTGTCTTCTGGTCATTTCAGAAGGACGAGATCACTTACGCTGAATTGTCTTTGCCGAATCAACAGATGCCGCACGTGATCTACAATCAGCAAGCAATCCCAATGTCGGTGATCCGACGGCAAGAGCCAACACTTTATGCGCAAATTGATATTGGCAAGCGGATGCCACCGTGCATGCAGCCGCTGAGTCCACCTCACCCGTCCACCTTTCAAGGTATGCAGCACCTGCCAACATACATGCCACGTGCAATTCGTGACGACACGCACCTACACGATGGAGGGATGAATGCCGAAACGCCTCTGATACATCCAAGGGATACCTCGGTAAGAATCAATAACATTGTAACTTATATTAATATCAAAAGAGCACTCGAATTTTTGGTTCTCTTTAATTTTAGTCTCTGCAACCACTCTTGGACTCAACAAGAAATACACCAATGATCACATCAACGTTACCACGTGTTGTAACGGCCACACGCTTCTGACCAAGCCAGCATGAGTTCCACTAAGATAATTCAAGACTGCAGTTGTACACAAAGATCCAGAATACAAAAATGGCAATTGCTGGTTGTCATTCGGAGTGTTCTAATATTCATTAATTCGTGTGTTCACAATCAAGATAAGGATTTTTACGATGTGTAAATGAATTCACTACTTTAAGACTTTGTGGCAATCATACTCAACACGATAGACGTTCATATTAAGCATATTCTTAATATATAAATTACTCTAAAGACGAGACGAATTACGCATTGATTGATTGAAGAGATGCGCAGTTGAAAATGTATAATCCGAATTTGTTGCTTTCGATTGTTCAAACACTAACTGAATTTGTACTTTTGATGGATTATGATTATTAGCATTACTTATTTGGGTAATACGCAACGATTGGTAGAGAAATTATTCAATTGTTGATAGATATGATATTTAATTAAGTATATAAACAAATAGAATGACATTTATTTATATTATATTTTCATTAGGATGAAAACCTAATGATGACAGAATTGAAAATATGTATTGTATATGCAGATGAGATAATTAAAAAGAATAATTAGGTAAATGACTTGAATGATGAAGTAATTAAGGGTAACATAAATTTATACATTGTGTGATATTATTTGTAAAACTATGAAGACAAACAATATCGTAATACAAACAAACGCCACAAAATGAACATTTAATGACAACCGAAAAGGTGTTCTTATCTTACATTAATATCCAAATTTATACTTATCGTTCATAGAATTAATTTATATTTGTTTTAAGA
This sequence comes from Diploeciton nevermanni, assembly GCA_027575565.1. Classification (NCBI taxonomy): domain Eukaryota; kingdom Metazoa; phylum Arthropoda; class Insecta; order Coleoptera; family Staphylinidae; genus Diploeciton; species Diploeciton nevermanni. The sequence continues at coordinate 2,694,134 of JAODIE010000012.1, forward strand.
TATATTATAATTTGATATGTTTGCAATTTATTGATCAGTTACCAAATAATTGGAAATTGTATGTAGATGTAACAGGATAATTTATTAATGCATTCATTACTTATTTAGCTATGCTATGACAGATTATAATTACTGAACTCACATAATTATAATTGGATTGCCGTCCAATGCGAAATGAAATTTTGAATAATGTTTGTGCAACATGAAGAGGAAGAAAACATACACTAAGACAGTTTTTATTCACATTATGATTCAAACCTAGTTTTAGAAATTAGTATAATAAGTAAATACGCTAATACAAGAAACACAAGAAAATTATGAATTTAGCAGACAAGATTATTTCGAAACCTAAAAGATTAATATTAAATATAAATTAAGCAAAGTGAAGTATGAATTGACAACCCGATGTAAATATGTATATATTTTGCTCAAGAAGTGAACCTAAATATAAAATTAAAAAGTTATGAAGCACACGCTATGTGGTGGAAACATGTAAAAATTATATTGTAACCTCTTGTACTCTCTACTGGTACTGGTAGTTGATTTGAATTTTTACAATGTATATCGATTACCAGCATAATTCCGGGTCATGACTCTTTGCAGCTGCGATTTACAGCGGAAATTTCTAGGGCCTTGCTACATTTGTACGCAAGACCATAGAAATTGTGAATTTGCGATTTGATATTGTTGATTGATGTTCATTGATGTTCAACTGCCATTCAAATATTATGTACACATTCTACATCAGTAAATGTTAATCGAATGGTCATATTAAATTAATTCACACTCATTTACAGTCAAATTGAGTTGTATTAATTGTGACGATAGTTGTTAGAAATTGTAACTTCAATTATTGTTTAGTTAAGCATAATCGTCCATCGACAATAATATATGAAACATGTAAAATGAAACCATTTTTTTCAAATTTTCAAGTGGCCTTCATGTATGAAATGAAAGAAGATTACGTTTAATTTAATTTATATACGAATTATGCATTTAACAATTTTGGGCATTGCTAGATTTTCATCTGAAATGCACAGATTTGTAATTATTTTATTTTTATTTATTATAAAAATTTAATTGTTAACTTAAGATTTTTAATTATGTAGATCTTTTATTATAAAATTGATGATTAGAACATAAAATGTCATTATATTTAATGCAGGAGTAATGAATTTAAAAAAAAAAGAACAAACATGAGTGAAGATGCGCAAGCAACGACGAAAAAACAAAGATGAATTTGTAAATAATATTATGTGTTATATCATGTATATGTAATTCATAAAATTGTCTATTTAAAAAATTTTAGCAAAAACAATTGCTTCCGTTTTAGGAATTGTTATCCTCACTTCCCTAATATTGATTTCTTTAATATAATATTTAAATCTATATTAGAAAAGTTGGGTGGAAGTTATCGGCTGTTTATTTTGTCGGAGATGGGTATTTTGAGGATTATAGAAGTCTTAGGAGTTTAAGAATTGTATAAAAGTGCTACTGGGTGTGTCAATTAAGAAATTTTGGGTTCTCCAATTTGTGTTTCTAAATTTAGATATTTTCTTTGACCTCTTATGTGAGTGTTTTATTAAGTGGTTGGCAAAAGATAAATAATAGGTTTGAGGATCTTTGAAGGTGCGCATATCTCCTTTGTATCTAATTTAAAAAGTTCTGTTGGTTTTCCCTATATAAATGAATGAACAGGAGTTGCAGCTTAATTTGTAGATGCCGCTGGATTTGTGGATGTTTGAAAGAATTAGTGGGTTATTTATTTTTTGAAATATCTTGTTTTTTAATACTTTTGTGTTTTATTGCATTGTTTATTTTAGCTATCTGCTTCGCATTATAATTGTATTCCATTGCAATATTTCTGATTTTATTAAATTCTAAATTGGATTGTTTTATTATTGTTCTTGGTGTGTTGAGAAGGCGGTGGAATGCAAATCTAAAATATGTCATTTTATGTCGTCTTAGGTAATTAGAACTATTGGAACTATATTTTGTCGCTTGGTTTTCTCTATATGTCAATGTTAATATCGTTATTTTAGATTTTGATTGCAAGGTTTTGGAAATTTATAGGTTAGTGGGATTGTTTTCCACAGTGAATGGGATGTAGGATGTTGATTATGTTAAGGATGTTGTTATTGTTAAGTTGGAGTTTATCTTCATGGATTCAAAAGATGTCGTCTACATACCTTATGTATGTTATAATTGAAATTTTTGTAAAATTTTTGGAATCTAGCTTTTTAATAATAGATTCTTCATAAATCACCTAATTATAACTTTTCATATCACTTAAGTCATATCCTAGTATGAAAAGTGAAGAGGCTCCATTGTACCCTTAATAACTTCACGCTAATTGATCGCAGATTGCGAACTATCTCAATTTATCAAAGGTGGCTTTAGATACTAATCACTAACACGCAACGGAACACCGTTCCCGCACAAAAAAATGAACAGATTCTCAAAAATATATGATTAATACGATAATAAAATCGCAACTCCATTCACGGTGCGCTCAGTAGCGCACAGAAAGTATCATAAAAAAATAAGCGTTGTCCAAGACTTCTCCTTTTCTCCGTTTTAAACCATTGCAAGCTATTAACCATAATCCAGATGAACATTTGTATAATTCCCGGTGCTAGGATATATACATAGCTAGTTAGTAATTGGAAAATAAATCTTCCCCAAATTACACAACAACGCATACTAATGTGTTTAATATTTACATTTATATTTAAACAATATAAATATCTTACACGCGATTACACAACTACATTTCCAGTTAATCGCGGAAATCGAGCACGATTTAAACCAGAAGAACTACAAAACACATTCATATCGTCAAATACAATTTAAAGTCAGAACTATGTTCAGCTAAGTGGAACCAAAATTGAGAGAACTTTTAATTAAATATTAGGGCATAGATTTCATTTAAGTCGTCGTTATTGTACAATTTATACAAGTCTTTATCAAGCTGATAGAGAACTAAATGCAAACCTGCAAATACATTGTAGCTGTGATGCAGTAGCATCAGTAATGGAATGATTACGTTCATTCGTATTGTAATTGTTAAACTTAAGCACATTGGACGTTACATATAACTAATTAATAAATAAGAATTAAACAAATGAGCTCTATTCAAAGCCGAGAAATCTAAGATTATTAATAAATTATTCCGAACAATATAAAAAATACAAATATCAAAAATATAAACACAAGTCATGACATGAAAAATTTGTTCTTCCATTTGTCAGAAAGCATTTGTTCGATTTTTACGAGCTATGTATACATAAATTTTGTGTCAAGTCATTTTTGATACAAAAGGTTTCCACAAGTTCAATGTTTACGTCTTGCACGCTAAGTTTCGATGCAATAAGAGTCCACTTTTTTAGTATACATTTAAATCAGTACTTTGCTTATCACACACTTTAAAATACTTGTATCATCGAATTTTACTTATGGTGCTCGTCGATGCAATCGCCTATGGCAAATCCATCAGGAGGACGCGCCCGCCGCACATATGGACGCTTCGGCAGAAGTAACCCTCAACTGTGCGGATGAGAGAGGCACAAATCATTCCACCGCGCCTCAAAGAACTGCCGCATGCAATGTCCTGCTTTCCCCACTGGAGAGTCGTCTTCATTAAACGTCTCACAATTATTAAAAATTTGTCGCACGTCGACGCAGAACTCTTCTTTTGTTTTGTACCTGCATTAAGATGTAGATAAGAATAACTATCCCATGGTACAACAAAAATTTCTCACTTACGTCAAGTCCACCAAACGTTTCCGGATAGTACTCAAATCCATTGGACTCTTGATGATCTTTTTGTATGTAGGAAATTGTTTGGTATTAACAGGAAGAAGGAAGGGCCAAGCATCGTCGTGTACTTCCAGATCATCCAGAATGGCCTTGCAAGGGGCCAATTCCTTGGCCAGCTTCCTGGCGAGCTTTTCTTTGCGCGCGGCACTGGTGCTTTGTGCAGCAGGCGGCGTCGATGGCATCGTAACCTGCGGCGGTGATAGAGGCGCCGAGTCGTTTAGGCTAGTTGCGGATGCTGATGCTGCGGCAACGGGCGCGGCCGGCGTCGAAATCGGCGTCTGATGAGCCGTGACGACAGCGGCGCACGTGACCGGGGCATGGTTGGTCGCCGCTTGTGCGCCTATATCTTCGTTGGTTGTCGCTGAGCTGTGCGATGCTGCTGGACTAAGAAAAGAGGACTAATATATTTCGCGGGCCGGTGGAATGTGTGACGAGAGACAGAGAGATGGCATTTGGATGACGGCTAATACCTTAGAGGAGGATGTTCGGAGGATTCGCTATCTCGATTAGGCTTTGGTTTTTTTACGGCCTTTTTCTGGGGTTTCTTTGAAATGCAATTGGCACAGTACCATTTCCCGCGAGGTGCCTTACTCATCGGTGGGTTCATGCAGTCGATGTGATAGCCACGAGGACATATTTCGCAAGTGATCAGTCGTGTGTTGGTTGCAGACTGCTTTCTGCCGCAAACGATACAGTTCTTTTCGCCAGTCGCCTTATTCATGCATTCATGACAATACCTACAAAGAATATAAATGTAACATTAAAACACACGCGGGTTATAAGTAGGTAAGAACAATTCTTAGTTCCGAACTCACCAATCACCATCTGGAATTGTATCCAGTTTGGGTCTGAAGCAATACGTATGATAGCCTTTATCGCAACTATCGCAAAGCAAGAGCTTATCCTCATTGTCGCCGCTGTTGCAAAATTGGCAATTCTGTAAAAAAAGTACATCAAGCAAAACGCCAAAGAGTAAATTCGAAACTGTTAATAAGTGCACAATATTAAACTATTAGGATCTTGCAATAACATACTGATGTATAAAGTAAGTTTAAAAAAGGAACAACATTGAACAGTAAACATGCTTTGTTCGCAAACGCCCTTTTCCATAAGTGTGGGTTTGTGAGAGTTGGCGACTAAAAGAACCACTATGGCCTCAATATATCAGCTGGTGATTGCAGTGATCAATATAAATGAGAATGCGAAAAATATTCGACTGCGTAATGAACAATTAAAATCAAAACAAAGTGAAATATCGTGCAAATAATACGTTAATAGAATGCAATGGGACGCAGCACGCGGTGTTAGAATTAAGAAAGATGCATTCTATATTAATATCACATTGGCAGAAATTACTATGCATAACCGCCTCCCATTGCAGTGTTAAACTAAAAAAGAAGCACAAGCACCCACACTCAGCTTGCTGTTATATTTTCGGGCTCTCTGTTTATTAAAGACAGGAGAGGGGCTCACAGCTTTCATGATACTCTTGTCCCAAGCGATGGATGCCTCCAGCGTGTACAGGCACATCGCCAATTGAGCAGATGTCTGCGATCGGTTGACGGCTTCCCGCCAAACAGCGAGCCCTTTCGGGATTTCATCCGGCGCCGGAATAGGTTGAGATGGTACTGCTGCCCCACTAGCTTCCTGAGCAATAGCTGCTAAATTTGGATCACCCATGCTACAAAAACGATATACCATAATCGTAACTTAGAAACTTGTTCAAGGGCAATCAAAGACTTACTTTACGCCCAATGGAGGTTTTAAGTAGCGCCGTTCAATTGCTGCCTCCAAACTAGCCAGACGTTCTTTTGACACTGCAACAGCTTGCCATGCATCCACATCTGAGCATTCCCTAATAGGTACTTTCCATCCCTTTTGCTGCATGCTGGCATTTGCAACCTTGTCTTCTAATGCTTCAACCTAAAATGGAAAATTATATTTTTTTTGATATAAAACAGCGCGATTTAAATATTACCTGTTCGAGCAAACTCATATCAACTCTATATGCAACTTCCTCATTCCACTCTCCTAACTCATCAGGCCTTGGTGCACCACTGTCACCGAAATCTGTAGTATCATCATCTTCGGCAATGATTTCAGTGGCGTCTATATTTCCCTCCTCAATAATCATCTTTCCAGATTGCTCGTACAAAGTTTGCATCGTTGTTAGTAACGTGCGTTTGAATTCTTTCTCACGTGCGCCTCTTGCGTGCAAACTTTCAACAACAGAATTCAATTGCTCCACATCATTAATTCTCCACCATCCGTACCGTTTATCCTCACTAACAATCTTCCTATCACATGTTTTCGGTAATCCATTCCTTTTAATATATTCCAACTGCGCGCTTTCCTCCGGCGAAATCTGTAGCGGTGCCGGACTGTCACAGCTACTAGCGCAATATGAAGCATTAGAGTTTGGAGGTGGAAAAACAGGAATTTTGAGTTCTGTGATGTTGTCTCGGGTACACGCACCTACGCCGTTGTCCCAACGATTACCTGATGTCATGTGGATGCCTTCACAACTAGCACTGTCCTTCGATAAGATGCTGAACCACTTTTGTTCACTTTCAACGCCAGTCTTTTCATCTTCTATGTCAATCTTCTCAGTCTTAATTTCGCGATCTTCGTTGATAACTTCCCTAGGAACCTCTGTTTTAAGTTCATGAAGATTTTCCTGCTTTAACTCTTCTTTGACTTCCTGTTTAATGCTGACGTCGTTCATATTCTCACGTTCCATGCATTCGCCAAGTTTTTCAAAGAGATTAACCGTCTTATCTGTGTCAACTTCTTGTTTAATTGTTGTTTTAAGACAATTTTCCGCCTTATTAATTTCACTTTCAGTATTCTCTTTGTTATTATCTTTGGCATCAACATGATCATTTTTCTCAATATCATTTACAATTTTGTCAACACTCTTCTGAAGTTCATCAAGATTATGCTCAACTTTATCATACACTTCCCCATTCTCCAAATGTTTTGGGGTTTTCAGTGGTTCATTAGCATTGTTATCAATTTCTTTAGATACCATTTCAACATCATTTTCGAGTATATTCTGTTCTAATACTAAGGCATCTTCATTGTTTTGTTTGGTTACAATGTCGCTTACTTCTTTGTCTTCCTCAGTATTATTTACATTTGGGACATTTTTCATCACATCTTTGAGATCCTCAATATTCTTCAAACCCATTTCAGCATATCGTTTATCAGCCTCAATAATTTCGTCTAAAGCTTCTGGTTCGGCAGCTTCCATGGCTTCAACGTAAACTCCACCAGCTGTAGGCAGCGTCCAATACCGACGATAAAATCTGTCCTGGCCGAAACAAGTTGCGCGTAGTTGATGCGAAGCTTGGTTTATTAACTGGAGTTGGGCGTCAGATTGTTTCAAAACTTTCTCCAATTTTTTACCTAATTCATCGCCGGATAATTTAGAGTCTTCTTCCTCTTCAGGTTGTGTACACAAACTTTCGTTTTCACTCATTTCGTTTTCTTCCTCATCCAAGCCTAAATCGTCTTTGCTATTTAGTGCAGGAGAATCCGCTGCGCCAGACTCATTTGCACTGGTTTCACCTTCTTGCTTAATACCACTCCGCACTTCCTTTTCAATTGCTTCTGTGCGCACCTTTCGACTGTGCAACATACGCAATTTTCGAACTTTTGCATCGATTACCCACTTATCCTTTCTGCACTGCGCAACGTTCTCCATGGACATTTCGATTTGGCGAATCACAGCCTTATTCTGAAGCAATTCATTACAAATAAACGCAAGAATTGAAGCCTTATCCGTAGGTGATAGCGCTAAGAATGGTTTATCCTTCAACATATCAGCCATCTTCCAGGTTGCGTTTTCATGCAACTGTTCATAGTAGTGTGCATTCTTCCCAGCTACTGTTTGCATCATTTCGCAGTTATTTTGATGATGATCGGCTATTCTCTTTTCTCTGTCACGCTCAAACGTAACACCACTTAAAGCTTTCACTTCACCCGTAGCATTTGCATATAAGTAAATTCTTAGGATTTCCGATAGGTTTACATGAGTAATATCTGCCTGTCGTAAACTTTGACCTAGAATAGTAGTGTGTCGCGCAGGATTTGGAATGCCAGGATCTTCAATAGCGCAAATAATAAGATGAGACATTACTGATAACAGCTCTTCTTCAGCATCTTGAGATCCCTCGCCACTCAGCAGGGCTGCCTGCATGGAGTCTAACGTTGGTAACGACTCCATGTCAAATCCTAACGTTTCGCCGAAGTTATGCAGAAATTCAAACACCATCAAAATATCACCGAACGCTTTGCCGCAAATCTTAAGTCCTGGAATGCGTGAATACTCCGGCATTGGTACCTGATCAGCAAGCTCCAAATCTTCGCATGGTTTGCGCAGTTCAGCGAGAATCTCAAGTTCAATTCTTCGTTGTTCAAGTTTCTTTTCTTTGTTTGCCTGCTTCTCGGCCAGCGCTTGTTGCTTCTTTCGTTCTCGTTCCTCCAGCTTCCTTCGACTCTCCAAGCTCTTAATCAATGTCATGTGCTGCCTCCGTCGCTCACGTTCCTACAAAAAAATCTACACTTTAGACACATGCATTATATTTCTCCCACATCAACCACAATGAAAAGCTTAATTGATAAATTGCAACATGCTCCCTGGTAATCGGCAAATTAATTAATGTGTGTATGTATGTATGTATATCGCAAATACTGGTAAAACGTATTAACCCAGCACCATCGAAATATTTGTTAGAGAATCACAAAAGTAAAACGCATACACGTCTACATGTCGAAAAACATAGCAGCAGTAGATTAATCATTATTAATTTTGAAAAATTGCATGGTAGGCATATTAGATTGTAATGAATAAATATGTAATATGAAAAAATAGCACAGATGCATATATGTGGTATATATCTTGTAGCGTGCAAACGATTGTTCTCATTATAATGTGTGAGCCATACCAGTTCGACAGTGTAGAGCAACTCTCGCTGTTTACTGATTTCCTGTATGTACATCTATGGGAGAAAAACAGTATAACAGTATGTACACAAGCATGACACAACATTTGTTACGTTCACAAGTCGCCTCACACACCTAATTTGTAACTAAACACAAATTTCAAACAAAAACAAACAAGAAACGTGTGACAACGATTTAATTGCTTTCGACCCGCTCGACACGTGTAACACTATCGCCCGATCGTTCGAAACAATTTTGCGCGGTAAACTTTGCCATTGAACTAAGAATTATAAACAAAATATAGGATTATTACTCCAGCAAGTAAACGTCGACTAAATGAAAAAAACATTACCAAAATGGCCAATCCAATAGATGCGAATTAAAATGATCAAGCAGTATGATATGATAAATATAGAAATCAACTACTATAAAAATCAAACACACGTGAACTATAACAGATAAATTTTCTATTACCTGTTCTTTTAGAAGCGCAGCTTGTTGCCGCTTCAATTCTCTTTCCTAAAAATCATATTTGATATTAAATTATAAACAAACACCAACTTAAAAGGATGCAATTGTTTTACCTGTTGTTTTCGCTGCTGCTCTTCCTGCTTCAACTTCTCCTGCTCCTCCTGTCGCTTCCTCTTTGCCTGTATGCATGGAAAACATTTAGTGTTAAGCTCGAAATTAAAATTTGCAGTTAGTTGGGCTACATTATCCACACTCATCACGCGTGTGAACAAATTAGGTTGATTAAAACATGCGCGCAAAGCGTTATTCCTCCGTTTAATAGTCGCAGCAACAAAAATAACGCATGCACAACAATTACTGGCGAAAATGTTTAAGATGATATGATTGATGATTATGATCACAAATATTCAGCTGGCAGGTTAATCAGTACGACAATACGCTAATGCATGATGAGAACATATAATCTACAGATGCTAGCTAAAGGGAAGGAGACACTAAACAACAATGTGCTGACTGGCATTTCCCTCGACGCTGATGTACAAGTTTGGCGAAAAGCTTGGTTGGTATTGCGTTAGTAGCAGGTTAAAAAACCTGACACCCCATCCATCGGTTTTAATTTGTTTTAACAAAAAACAACTGACTTATGGATTAAAAGAAATAATAAATGCTTGCGATAAAAATGAGCTGCATACCGGGTGAACGCAATCAGACATGGTGAAGTCCGCCTTTGCAAATTTGTCAAAATAATTGGGGCTGTCACGGCCGAAATACTCGGTACCGTACGCGCTGATAATATTGTCACGGTTCTTCCATATCGTGGCAACCGTCGAGCTCGCCAAACCGAGCTCCCTAGAGACATCGGATTTCGACTTGCCGCCCTCAATTTCAGATATTATCTGTACCTTCTGCTCTAAAGTGAACGCTAGTCGCTTGCGGCCCTAGCACAAACACACGATTCACAATATGAGCGCCAAGCACACGCAACAGAACAAACATCGACAACAACCACAACATTGAAATAGATGAAATAATAATGTTCACAATGAGAGAAAATAAAATTAAAACGTAAATGGCGTATTAATTTCTTAGTGACAATAAAATTACTTCGACTTACCTCGAGAAGTTGTTGTGTTCTCGCCTCTTTGTCTCTACGCGCGGCTTCTTGACGTTCAGATCGTTCAATTTCTCTTTGAATGCGTGCTTGTTCCCGATCCATACGTGCTGCTGCACGTGCAGCTTGCTGTCTCCTAGCTACTTCAATTCTTTGTTCAACTGGTAATTGGTTAGCTCGCATTGCAGATTTCAATTCCTCTAATCTAAAATGAATGGATTAGAAGCGAAAAATAAATATCAATGTTATTACCTCTTCGAGACATCTTCTTCGGACATTCTAATATACTCTCCTTCAGGTCCAAACTCGAGAGGCATGGCTTGAAGATAATCCCCAAGAATCACCCGACAACTAAAGGTGAAGTTTTCCTTGCTAAGATCAACCGACTTCTGATATTCGAGATACTGCGTTACGTCTGACATCTGCTTGAATTTATTGCTAGAGTCTGGCGCGACATACGTTACGTCACCCTTGATCCCGCCGTTTTTCGTAATGCCTCTAATGATGGTTTCACGTTTCCATCCTTTTTCCAGAGGAACTTTTAGCAAACGCTCGTCGTACTGTTTCTGTCTCTTGCTGACAAACTCCGCTTCCATTTCGGAATCAGTTTGATTGGAGTCGGTAAGATTATCGGAATCAGATGCTTCCACAGTACTGGAGTCGCTAAGGGCACCACGAAACTTCTCTTGCAAAAACTTGTTGAGTTTCTTTTCGTCTCCGCCAACCTCAGCGATGTACTGCTGCGCAGCAAGAATATTCGATTGTAGCAACGACATTTGCTGTGACATGGTGGCGTTGGGATCTAAAATTGGCATTGGTTTAATTCCTAAAACAAGCGGAAAGTCGATTAACATCAACTTTACTACATGAACCAGCTGACTTATTGCAAAATAAACCTACCTAAAGCCCGGCTTTGTGCAAGCAGCGACGCGACCGTGTTTTTCTTGGGTTTACTGACGCCACGGCCAAGATTGCGAGGACGAGCGTCCTTATGATTGGCCGGTGCCGGCAGTGCGCTGATTGTTGTACTGCCAGTGGTTGATAATGGAGTGTCATTGTCGGAGCGACTAGAAGGACGCGGCGCATCGGCGCTCGCAAAGAGCTGCACCAGCGATGCGCTTGGTGCGCCCGGAGGCAGTGATGACTGTAGTACTTTACGTGGTTTAGGCCCAGGTTTTCTACGCGCTAAAATTATAAACCCAGATGAAAACATTTACACATTACTACTTTAGTAAATAGACAAAAAACATAAACCCAAAATCACTCATAGATTGGATTAAGGAGAGCAAGATAGAAGGTAGAGGTTAGAAAACAAAAAATCTAAAAACATGACATACATATACGATCCAGGCCGATATTTGCAGACATGTTGCTTAGCGAATTAAGAGAGGAGGACGTACTGCTATTGTGATTGCTCGTCGTAGGTTTGAGCGACAAATTCAGCGGTGCCTCGCCACTACCCCCGCCTTCAAAGCTATGGTTATATGTGCTGCCGCTGCCGGGACTTGCAGTCGATGGGCTGCCGTTCGTTGCCGGCAACTTTATCACTTCTACCCTGTCGTTGACGCCCGAATTAGAAGTCGTACTGTTATGATCAGATCCAGCGGAATCCTAAAAAGAAAGAGAAATTGGCACAAAACAATTGAAGTTAAATTAGGTTACGTCATTGTGAAGCACAGCCAGCCATGGCCAACCTACCAGTCTTTGTCTTTTAGAACTCCTTTCGATAAGCATTCCCGTGGTAGAGTGCGTTGGATGAACGCTGACATGCGGCGGGTCCAATGAGATCGTCTTCTTTCGGCCTCTGTTTGTTGTACCAGGAATTTTGGGTCCAACGATCGACGACGTGTATTTAATTATTTCAGTATCGGGTGGAAGACGCACACCACCGAGAATAGAATTAGGATCACTATAAAATACAGAACGCCAAGAAACAAACGTAAATTAAAAAATTTAAGAACATAAACCCCGGCAAGCGAAAGGAACGGAACAACAAGTGCAATGTGAGTTTTAAGTGACTTTGCAATCGGATTGTATTTTTGCGAGTAGTGCTGCGAAGGTGACGACACTTACCCGTTGCCCTCTAATGCAGCACTAATGTGTAAACAAATAATAGATGTGTGTTAGTAATGTTATTAATTAAGCGGCCATAAAAAAAACTTTGTTAAACTAATTAAAAGTCGGATAAAATGAACAAAAGGAATGCATTTTAAAAATAAACCTGTTAATGGCGTTAATATTTTAGAAATACTTCGGGTAATTTATGGCATTAGGCACAAACCTGAGAATACTGGGCGGTAGGCTGGGGGTGGTGGTAGCGTTTAGACTCTGCGTCGTTGACGTGTTTGTGCTATTCGGCCGGTCTGCGTCTGAAGCGGCGCTGGCCAGACTAAGCGGACTAGTAAAAATACTGGAGGTGGCCGGTCGGGGTGGCGGCAAGCTCTTATTCGCCGCATCATTGCTGCCTTTGTGCGAATTACTCCGCCGTTTCTCGTACGAGTTGTTCGACAGCATCGCAGTGGCGCTGGACGTAGGATGGATAGTAAGCCCGGAAGCGGTTGAGTATTTTGCATTACTCTTGCTATTCGAGTTGTTCTTCGAGGTACCGTCGTGCTTAGAGTTGGAATGCGAAGAGTTCTTCTCTTTGGCATTCTTCGGCAGTGACTTGGACTTCGTCGTCTTGTGATGGCCGCCGGCACCTGGAAGCGGAGGCAGGCCAAGTGCGGCGTATGGATCGGCTGGATTAATTGCAGGAAAATTCAGCCCAGAAGCTTGCAGCCGTGCGAGGTAGTCCTGTGCCGCCAGCTGTGACGCCATCGACCACCAGGCAGCGCCTAAAAATCAGAATCATCTCAATTGGAGCCAAACATAATGAACATCTCAATTGCACATGAAGATGAAGATTTAAGGAATTGGGAATGATAAACTAAAAGGCGGATTGCGTAATTTTAATAAACCTGAGAGTCGTCGACGTCTAGCCGAATTGTCTAATAAAATTAATCAACACAGTTGATGTAATGCGCATCAATAAACCTCACAGTGCGAATGCGTGAATCGCGAGGCGGCATTGGATGCTCTGGCGGCAGCATCCCCCGCACGCGCGCAACCCAGTTTCGAGGTTATGCCCGCTAGAATGCGAGTGTAAAAATAAAGCGGCTCAGTTAAAATTGAAATAAATCCGCAAATGGCCCGCGGTGATAATGCAGGACAGGACAGGTAATCGCCGCTTCAATAAAAAAAAAAAAGGAGGTGCAGCCACACTCATGTACGCTGCTCGGCAATTAATATTAATCGCATAATGATGGCGAATTTCCCGCGCGGGTCAGGTGGCGGCGGCGTTGGAGATGGCAACGTTCCTTGTGCCTCGTGCCCCTTGCCTGGATGTACGTTCCGCGGCGTTCGGCCGGCCGAGTGCCCAGCAAAAGAGGGAGGAAACTAGATCAATAAATGAATTACATTTACCGTGGTAATTCTTCTCTCCTCGCGCGCTGCTTCTCCACATCGCAGATGAGCCCGCTGCCATTACGCAAGGCAATAAATCATAATGCATAAATGGCAGACGGGTGAACCGAGGGAAGAATAACGTAAACGACGCGAATCCAAACAAAATCAAAGATGTAGCAATTTAGAGTACCGTAGCATCCCAGTTAAATAACAAATTCAGAAAGAAAAAGCACGTAACGCAAAAAACTCGCAGTGAGCATAATAATAATTCTCTAATTAATTACTTACTTGCAGCAGGTATTCCTAGACTGGCCGCTTGACTCGCAGCCACCGAAAGCGTGTTCGTATAAGCGTTATTGTAAGCTGCAGCGGCACTGGAAGCCACCGACGCCGGCGGATAGGCTGGCACGCCGCCGCGACCGGACGTCGGCGGCAGCATCGAAAATGGCATACCCCCGTGTGGCCCCAGGCCGTATCCGCCGGCAGCCGCTGCCGCAAAGAGATTCGCTGCATTTGCATCTCCTCTTGGCCAATAAGCTAAAGAAAAACAAACGATAAAACAATTGAAACATTCACACTGTAAGATAAAGCAGTAGTGTTGTATACGATAATTAATCACTAGCAAATCTTACCACCGAATAAGCTTGCTGCATCCAAAATTGCTGCTGGATCTGTTGGATTGGATAGTTTGCTGGAACCGGAACTACCTTCGCTGCCCTTCCCATTTTCCTTATCCATTGCACCGCACTCTCAATGCACTGTAACACGAAAGAGACCAATGTAAATTAACACTAGACATTTATTTCGCGGTTTGTACACCCCACTAGTCGGGAATGGCGCGTAGAGCAATGTCTTTAGCATTTACCTAATTGGTATCAAAGGCTCGAATACAATGATTAGCAGTTAGCCACTAAAAGCCAACGATACTATCACAAATACTTGACAAAATATAGTAAATATAATTATCTGTCAAAAAGCAGAACAAAATTCGTGTGTCGAATGATGACTTCGGTAGCTGCTAAAAAATAATGGAATTATGTGAAAACTTTTCATTGCGGTAAAATTACGTTTTTTCAAAGTTTCATGGTAAAAATCAGTTAGCCCTGCATTGGTTCCCATGACAATTCCATTTATTTTAAATCATTACTACTTATTAATTATGAGATCTAGTAATCCGCGAAACGATACGTAGTATGTCGTCCGTGGGTTGAGAAGGGGATTCTAGTCAAATATCTTACTAACTGGAGTAGATTGTAATCATCATCAACGAACGACGGTTCTATACTGAACAAATTAAAACACTGCCTGATTACTAACTCCCACCGCATTAACCCTGAGCCAGAAGAACGTTTTTAATTTAATACCAATCAGAGTTCCAGCCCAGAATCATCAAGCACGTATCATTCATTGGAACTGACAGCATTTGCCCTGCTGCTGCTGCACCCTCATTCGCAGTCGCAAACGTTTTGTACATCGTGTTTTGCGCCGTAACGAGGGACGAATGTATTTCTGTCCTGAACGTCCTGCTGCCGCTCGGGTGGGTGTGCGACACGAAATTTTGTTTTGTAATAAATGTATCGATCGTGGCAAGCAACACGCCAGCCGGCAGCCATCGCCGCGATTCGCGGTGCGGCAAGCCGAAAAGCATTGTGCTCGTCGATGCTGGTCGCGTCGCCCTCTGCGAAATGCGAGCTCAACGAGCCGTTGATACAAGAAGCACGTCGAGCGTGCATCGTCGCGCGGGCTCGGAATCGGACAACGGAGCGAAACTGCGGGCCGCGGACGCAAAAACGCGGCACGCAGGGCGGTTGCGACAAGAGACACAACGTGCTAAACAATCCTAGACCTAGATATTCATAAGTAATTCCGAGTAAGCATGAGGAATAGACACCACAAATAGACATACTTCATACAATACTGCTAAACATTCATGTTTAAAAGCCATTAACATTCAAAAGAACATAAATCATCACATAAACGGCTACAAGATATAAGTATGTTGGAAAAACTAGTGCAATTCATTTGCATATCTGCATTCTACATATGCACCTTCCACAAAAATGGAAAGAAATTACTCACCAGATTTAGCAGTATGCTTTCTTTGTGAAAACATTCCACGAATTCAACCCATCATGTAGCACGACCTGCAACAACGACAAAAGAAACGCAATTAGTTTCAATCCACGTTCAAAGTTTCTAAATTCTATGAGGCGCCGCCGCCGCTGTTGCGCATCCGGAAATAAAACAACTAGACGAGTCAACAAAAGACGTAATTAAAGTTGGTCTAACTCCACACCAAGTAATATTCATCCTTTCAAATTATCCCCTATTGTTTTAAAAAAGCAAAAACTAAAAACCAAATTAAATACCATCTATTTGCTTATGTCTCCACAAGCAGAACAATCACAAAAAGTTAAACGGTCGCTCCAAATACTACGATTTAACATCGATTCAATTCCGTGCTTTACGTTCAATAAAAATACACAACACCGTACAGCGCATTGATTACCTAACCGATGCATAACAAGCAATAAATGAGCGTCGGATAAAATCAATAAATGTCAGCCATCGCAATCCGCGACTCGCTTGCAGTATGTAATTTAATCTGCTGGCCGGGAAAACGCACCGGAATGAGAGCAAATGGAACTGAACCAAATAAAACCGGTGAATAAACAGCAACAAATTTGCTACCAAGTTGCGCACTAATAGATCGTTTGAAGTTTTTAAGTAGTTGCAAAGGCGATAGCTGTTCGAATGCGTTATTTATTAAATAAATTATAATCTATTCACTGCATTCGGAGTAATTACAATGTAACACGGTGTAGAATAGCGATGAGCACGAGCGCAAGTGTTGAAACCGCGATTAATTTAATTACGTCAATGAAATGCATTCAAGTTGTGCAAGCAGAAGAGTGTGGGGCGTTAATCGCTTCAATTATGAGTATTTAATGGAGTTAAGTTGTTAACGATTTAGACAATATAAATACACTGAAACTACTGGCAGGTATCTGAAAATATGGTTTCCTATGTCAGAACTTCCTTATTACGAAATACACAACTTGTCATTACCGCCAGATAAATGAAACTACTGCACACATCATTGTAATGTGTAATTTGCGTAGGTTGGCGTATGAACTCTTGCAAACTGAATTCAAATCATTGTGCCTTACATTGAGGTGGTTTAAAAATGAAACGCCATAATACGCGAAATGCACGAAGGGAACAGAGCAAACGAGCAAACTCAAATGGGATGAGCAAAAAATGGATAGGGAACTGCGCGCTGTTGAGGCGCGTGGGGCAATGCCAGAGCGAGTTTTAGCGATCAAGGTGATTCAATCCAGTTCTCACCCACTCTGGGTTTCATTTGGATCGCTTTCGTTGTTTCTGCTAGGTGCCGTCGAAGAGCAAAAACGATTTAATGAATTACTGCCCATTATGGCTTGTTTTGCGTCGGCAAAAGATTGAAAATAGATTGGCTTGGTGTTTAAGCACTTGAGAACGAAACTATTCACACAATTGGCAAATTAACACAAAGCTATCGAAATAAAACAGCATCGTAGTCAACTTACTAATTTGCAAGATGATAATTAATAAATGTGATGTAGATTAATTTCCAACAAATTAATATTATTGTCATAACATGATTAAATAGTGCGTTTTTGTAATTTATGAGGAGCTTTTATCTTAATGAAGTGTGATACGACACATTTTTTACATTTATTACCATCCGCGCGGAACCGACTGCTGATAAGAAGACGCACATTCACACATCAAGAATGCAAACAAAGTTTTTATTTGAATACTTGTTTGCCCAACACTCACACACTACAAACATTAATATTTACACAATGAACGCAAGTCATAATTAACTCATAAATAAGTCGTAAGCATCAATTCAATTACAGCAGCAATAATAATAATAATAATCAGTATGATTAACTGTAATTACCACACGTTTTCTTTTCAAATCAGTTAGATATTTAATACCTAAATTACCATTAAAAAATTCAGAACAAAACCCAATATCAGTTAATATATACAAATTAACTTCAAGTTGGAAGCGCGTCATCAGCAAGTATTAAGGTCAAGGCCGTCCGATGCGTTGGAATGGTGCGATTATCCTCCACCTCCGCACCAGACCAACACCCCACCAGTCTCCCTCAGCCGGGTTCACCGCCTCCGATATACAGCGCGTGACACGAAACGAAAAGGGACGCAGCGAAGAATCAAGCGGTGAGAAGAGAGACACAGCGAGCGGCACCGGTTCAACACCGGCGTGAACTTGACCTAGAAACGCGAGCGCGTTAGACGACCCGCAACGCACCACTCAACCAGCTACAAACTATTTCTACACGTCAGTGTGTGCGTGTGTGAGGGAGTATGAGTGTGTGTTTATACATGCTACACCCACGCAGTTTACGCAGCGTAAATCCAGCAAAAACTGGAATTTATCAATGAACCTAACAAAGTTGGGAGAATATAACAATTTGGTTGTTTTTATTAAGAGGTTGTTGAACTGTTCTAGAAAAATTTATTTTACCAAGCAAACCCAGAAACATGCAGAAGTATATATAGTTTAGAAGGTTAATGAAAAAGAAAGCTAAACCGGCCCTAATATTTTCCCATCAATCTGTTACCGCAGTACTGCTTTCTTCGCACAGGCGAAACTGAAAACTAAGAAGCTGGACAGACACGCGCCTCACACAATCCGGGCGCATCGAGTGGTAATCGCACTCGCATTTACCTGCGCAACAGCCTCGTCGTCTTCGTCGCTGGCGCGCGCTTGTTCGCTTTTATTCCCAATTCCGTCCATCAGCGCTTAGCGTGGTTCATCGTCGCTGTCGTCCATCGACCGGTTGCTCGCGGCCTGCACGACGCCGCCATTTATGCACAAGCAAAGGGGGCGAATGCGACTTTGCAAGCTACGAAAATTTCCCGGCCACAGATGCTGCTAACAGGACAAAGTCTACATCCAATTCACAACCGAAAAGAAAATAGAAAACAAGAGTGACGAGAGAGCATAACAGTTCCAAGGTCCAAAATTAAATGACTTACAACTGCTCAGCAATTTTCCAGATTACAAGTACACACTGCATAAAAATGTAGCACAATTGAATACGGTCACATTTACACCCAAAGAATGCACACGCAAATTATGCGCAATTATCTACATTCAAACCGTGTATTGGCGCATTGGCATGATAGCAATACGAAACGCGATGCTTTCGCGTACAGGCTGCGGCGGAAAGAAAGCTGCACAATGGCGCACACTGTGCCATCTTGCATGCCGACGCGAAATAATGGCACTCGGCGTGCGCGCGAGCGGCAATAACACAATAACGAACGACCGACCGTCGGTGGAATGGCGCACGAGGAGGAAAATGAAGAATTTATTCCGTGAACTCTCGACGAATACATGCGTGTTTACTCGCAGCAGTGCGGTTGCCGCGCCGTTTCGCTCTTCCTACATGGCGCACAACAACACACCGCAGAAACAAACGAGTGCGGTTATTGCAAATCGCTACAGCTACCGACTGACAAACCAACAAGAAATTGGTTCGTTTATTGTTTAGCGCCTACCTCAACAACTGTTGCCACGAGAAACCTGATCACCGAAAACATGAGAAGTTGTTTACAATCTCAGAACAAAAAACAGACTACAATGTGTTAGGTACACAAAACGTGGTTTATGTAAATCAAATACCTCCTATAATAAATTATTACAGATGAACCTTGACATTGTGTAAGCTGTGTAATCCAATAAAAGCACTTAAGCCAACATTTCAACACTTCAATACCCACTTCCATCTACATCCGTACACTTGAGGAGTTATCGTAGTGGCTTTCTCAACGCAACTTCCGATAGTCACCATACACTGATTATATTGATTCTTCAGGTGTTCCTCGCGTGTTAATAGCACAATTTTCGTGGATAACGAGCAAAATCGAGTGACGCACCGTCCAAGACGCGAGTTTAGCGACTGGGCGTCTGGGCGACTCTCGTTCGTCAGCATTTGCTCTGCCCAGCCGGCCGGAGAACGGTGGTTTCGTAGTCACCTAGCAGTGTCTTCTCTCGAAGGCTCAATGCGCGCCCGGGTTATGAATATTCTCGACTGTCTCGGACCCCGCGAGCGGGCGGTGTTTATTCACATGTGTGTGCGCGCTAACGAACGCTTGACGTCTCGTAATCGGCTTCAAAGAGAGGACGACGCGAGCGAGAAGAAATAAACGCGGTTGAACTTCGAGTCGCGTAGATGGCTCGGATGCAGCATTAGTGCGATGCAAGCGCGCGTGGCGTTTATGGAGGAGGTGTAAAGGTTTCACTTTTTACGCTATGTTCTCGGAGGACTGCGAAGAGAAGAACGGAGAGCGGAAGAAGAATAAAGCCTCTGTCCGGAGCAGATGATGCCTACAATAAGACGTATTGACATTCGGCATTCGGCCAGAGAATGAAATGATGAATATGCTGGGCACATTCTTCAGGTAGATGCGAGCAACACCAAAAAACCTTGATGGAGCATTGAACCAGGCAAGAAATTCACAAATCTGACTAGAGTTACCTACTACATTCGACAAAGCAATTTGGGAAGATGCAGATGCTTGGAAAACAACCAAACGGAGAAAGCTCAAAGCAGAATCAAGAATATCTAACACTTAGATCGTAGGTGATCGTAGTTCATCTCCAATATCCCTGAAGGTTTTCAGCTCAACTAGACCCTGGAAGTACCGACTTCCAATGCCGGAGGCATTCATTATCGATATTTCTCCGCAGAAGAGAGTCGGGGAGGAAGTAATCCTAGTATTCTTCCACTCTCACACAGACAACCGATGAAATCATTACCAATATGGTACTACCCAATTCAATAAATTCATGCCGTAAACAAAAATAAACAAGGTGGGCAGACAGGCGGTATGGCAAGAAGTAAAAGTAACGAATCTCTAATAAAATTCCAGTTTGTTGTAAGTGTACCAACCTACCAACTCATAAACTCGTCCAACATTATTTCCGCTCTTTGCATTTTCACCATATGGATAACCCTCCCACACGGCATGTAATAAATTGTTAGTTCTCGGCGGGAGGTGACCAGAAACAGTGCACAAGTTGCCAACAAAATCAAAAATCATAATAATATATATATAACGTCGGAAACATCACCCTTAATGCTGTACATTGAGCATTGTTTTCCCTCGACGCCCAAATACCCACGCAATCCACATCTCACCGTCTCCACCGGTCGGTCTCTAGGCCTTAAAACCATTGCAGCAGCTAGGAGAAGAGAAACCCAACGCATACATGTAAAACGCAATCAGCCGCAAACAAAACAACATGAAATATGCAGTATAAGCACGCTTATAAAGTTGCAAGGATTCGAGCCAGTCGTGGACGACTCCGGCCGAAACGTGGTACGATATATTCAGAGGATACGTTGCCGGTCGACGTTGTTTGATGATTGGGCGCGAGCGAAAATTTCGTACGCAGCGCGACGCGATCGAACGACCGAGGACATTCTGAAAAGCGAGGCTTTTTGTGTGCGCCAGCTCACCCCTAATTCGGAACGCGCGTGCGAACGTCCTCGCTTTCGATCCGGAACACCCGCCCCAGCCGAATGTACGTCAAAGCTATATACTACGAGCGACCAAGCATGACCGCGCCAGTACAACGAAACATTTATATAATTACATTATTTACTTATCGAGTGGAGA
Organism: Diploeciton nevermanni; assembly: GCA_027575565.1. Classification (NCBI taxonomy): domain Eukaryota; kingdom Metazoa; phylum Arthropoda; class Insecta; order Coleoptera; family Staphylinidae; genus Diploeciton; species Diploeciton nevermanni. The sequence goes on from JAODIE010000012.1 coordinate 2,715,630, forward strand.
ACGATGTGTAAATACACATCAATAAACACGTGCACACCATCACATCACCTGAACAAGGAAGCGAATTCAATAAAACATGCAAAGTATACAAAGCGATTAATCAAATGCAAGTTCCATTATGGAAATTTACGAAAACAAGCCTATAAATGAACCCCAATTTAGCAATTGCATCCTCTACAATTTACGTCGTTATCAAAGAAGCCACTAAAGAAAATTGTGTGACATTTCCATTTTACATCTTGTAGAAGCCTCCGCCGTTGCCTGCTCGTTCAAAATGGTGGAATGGTGGCATAGATGTCGGGATGCGACCGACTCGACCCCGGTGCTCAATCGTTATACCGGTATAATTTTATCGGTGCGCGAAACGGCGTATAAAATGAAATTCTAACCGAGCTCAGCGCCTGCTTCTCTTTCTCTCAAAACGTGCTGGTTTAACAGTCGTAATACACAACACAAATAACGTGATATAAACCATCATCAATTGCGGGCTATGAACAAGGGGTGGCTGAGGCAACACTATTAATACTACAAAAAATTAGTAATAGGGTGGAAAAAAACAAAAGAACGATAACCTGATTCTCGAAATTCGAGTTTCTCAATTCCGTTTCTGTAAGTTTACAGAATACCTATGATACAACGATGACTAATGCGCAAATTTGCACAAATGCGCAAAAAAACGTTTAAAATGCACGTTATTTCCGTTTCCGATCTCATTCTCATTGAATCATACCCGAAGTGCAACAAAACCGGCATTATAGAACCAGCCTGTAATATAAGTTTCCTCCCGTGCGTGTTTCCTAAGCTCCCACTAAAAATCAATGACTTATTGTGGCAGTGTCTCGAACCCGATGCCGCGCCGCAGCCGGCTAACTAGTTCGAAGTTTCCGCAAATTTTTATATCCTGCATTGCTGAATACAAATCGATTACGTTACGTTTCTGGCTCGAATCATGCCCGCGTTGCTTTTCTGCAACGTTTTACTCATCGGCATGAGGAGGCGCGCACAAAACGCTTTGCTGGTCTTGCACGTCGCCATCCAACGACGACTTCCAACGCGACGCGGGTTGGGTATTGTATGGATAGAAAATCAATAGGAAATATAGCAATACAAGAGGTAGGAGTCTGCAAAGCGAGTAAAATAAAAGATGCGGCCTAACTCGAAAATAGTTACTCCATGTTGAGCCAACTATTGTCTAATCGATAAGGGAATATGAATCGTTGCCATTAGCCTAAATTGCATGAGATAAAACTGATGCGCTGCATGTGTGTGTGTGTGTGTGTGTGTGTGTGTGTGTGTGTGTGTGTATGTAGCCGCAATGGCGACGCCGAACCATCTCCCGCTAATAATACTGGCCGCCTTTCATGTGCGAGTTGCGATGGCGTCGGTCGACGTTGCAAAGAGGCCTCCGCTCTCGCCCGGGCGACGAACGACGACGCCGTCGTGTGTCTTTTTTGCCACTGCCGATTGCCGTTTGTGCCGGTATCGCGTGTGCATTCGAGCATCGAGTAACGACGAGACCATTATGACGAACATTCAACTCGCACGATTTTCCGCACCAAACGCAAACGCGTATAGCAACCATAATGCAATTATTGCTAAGACATTGGAGGCAGGACTAGTTGGGAACGTGTGCAGCGATAGAGGAACCAAACAAATTCCATGAGGCAATTCTTAAACGTATTACATAAAATTAACATAACTAACATGACATGAGTGATACTCACATTACTTATCCTGATTACGATGACACCTCCACGCAATGCGTGTTTTATTATCACAGGTAATGTATGTTCTGCCAAAACACTGCAAAGATAAGAAAAATGACTAATTAGAAAGAAAGCTTCAAGTGCTTCATACACTTTACTAAGGTCAACTGCCTACACATTGACTACTACCTGGATGCTGAGGAACAGCCGAAGACGAATGCCTAGCATCCTATAGCAACAACTAGCAACCCATGAACTCAACAATAACCAAACGGGTACGCATTACCGAGCAGCATTGTGTGCATGTGCATTGTCGCGGCAAAGAAGTCACTCCCCAATGCTGATCACAAATCAGTAACAACAAGGATTATACCAATACTGCTACCCTGATAGTGCAAGCATTGTTCTTAAGGCCTTAAACTATAGAACTACTATACTCTAAAGGTGTTCTTTGTTCTCGTATTAAAGAAGATAATTGTCCAGAGAGGAAATAAAGCATAATTCAAATAGCTTAAACGCTTCCAATTCACTTGAAAAATTCTGGGAAATAAATATGTTATAAAACTGGCACCTTAATCAATAATGCCACTCTCATACATCCAATGCTTTAACACTTTAACACAGAAAAGCCGTAAAATAAAAACTATTTTAGTGTTATCTTTCACTTGTCAACCCTCTATTTTCGAATAACTGTCGAAAGTTATTCTGCTCCACAAAGTATTCTACAGCACTCAACAATTATCGTAATAGTTGTTCTTATGGGCCAATAATCAACCGAACAATAATATTACTCGTTCCATTTTCGTTTATCATCATTACAAGTAACCCACATGTTTTGCTATAAACGCTGAGTTACTATTATTAAAGTTTCACCTATTCATTCGGTTATCAGACATTAATCGGGCAGACAATCTGAAATACTTACGTATAATAAATTCAACTTTAGTTCGTATGGAGTGCTTATAAAAATGCTCCTCGCATACCAGTTGATAATTGCCGTAGATGTTTTGAATTCCGAGCATTTACATGGTTTGTTTATGTTTTATTTAGACAGATGGTGATATATTAGACTGACAAGTGATCACATTTAAAACTTGTAAAAACTCAATGTTGTAATAAATCGCTTATTGCTAAGTAAAAGCTATAAGTATTGCCAAAAAAATATATTTTTAGAATTAAAGATAAACATGATGTGAGAAAAGCAATGAAAATGAAAGTGTTTTGAAATATTTACTCTTAATTTTTGTAATCTGTGTAAATAGAAGAAAATGAAGTTTAATCTGCAGAATCGATAACAATCAATTATTATCACCCCAATCTTGCCCTACTGAAAATCATACTTGAATGAGTAGAGAAATCTCCGAGCCACCTGAATCCCATCGAATGTATGACATTGAAAGGAGAAAAAAGAGATTTGTATAAGTAATTGCAATAACATGTTTTACTTTCGATGTACATCTATTCAGGTTTCTTTGCTTTCCCTTGCCCGAGAGCCCATTTATTAGTATTTCTTTTTCCCATTCCTACCCTCGCTATTTCTCCTTTTCTTTAACTAATACTTTTTGAGTAAATTGAATGTTTCTTCCTCTCTTCAATTCTTAAGTTATTGGAGTATGTGCTTCGGTTGCGTTATTTATTCTCCTCTTTTTGATCTTATTTTCCCAACTTGCAGCTTGCAGAAACTCAGCCAGATAAAAATCAAAATTTAAAATTCAATTGTCACACCACAAGAAACAAAAATAAGATCGAAATAAATGCGAGAAAAGAACTAGGAGACAATCCCATGAAGAATTATTATTTAGTAAAGTCGAAAATTTCATTTAAATGTACTTTAAATGAAGTGAAAAGTTTTAAATTAAATTTAAAACGATTGAATCAGCAGAATAAAAAAATGTACATAATACTTACAACCTAACTTGAATGTCAGTTTTCAAGCTCACAAAATTAAAATTCATCGTGGTGCAAAAGCACCCGTTAATTGTTTATAAAACGGAACGTCAACATCGGCCAAACAAAGCAATCGTCGAGCATGAGCATAGCGTGCGGCGCATTCTCGTCGCGCCGCGCCACGCTAACAATATCGCAAACAATTACGGGTTATGAGTTGGATTGTTAAACAAACCATTATTGAGAAGCGCGCTGGGCGCATTCGGGCATACTCATGAGACGCTTGATTGTCATATCAAATGCTACTTTGCTCGACAACCAAAAGATTTGAGCGAGTGTTGGCGTCGCAAATATGCGGAAAACAATATTACCATAGATGTTATAATTAGTAATTTAAATCCGTAATGGAAGCACAGCCACTGAAAACTACAAAAAATAAAATAAAACACAATTTCGCACTTCTTCGACAACTAGCTACGTTTGGCACACTTTTAGCAGTTATTGCAGGCAAAACACACGGTTGCTTGTTACAAATATTTTGTTCCAGACGATTTTACTCTTCACTCGTCACTTTCTTTCAAATGGCGTCGCAACGCATTCACAGTTTGCGTCTGTGCACGGAAAATACGTACGCCACGATAGAACTGGAATCGAAACATCTGCCCGCCGCCTATTGCCTACTGCGTGAGTGGCAAATACCAACCAAGCACTCTCATCAACATCCCGTACCGTGCGCCAACCACGTACACAGAGCCGCCGCGTATGACTAACATGCTAACACCCATCGAAAACAGGGTTCGGAGCTGCGATCCCCGCGCGGTGGCTTTGAAGTTCATCGGGCATGTGTGCTCGCTTGTATCATATGTTGTCCTCGACGCTCGCAGCAATAAAAAATATAAAGCGTACACGGTTGCACACGGTCGATAAGTTGCAACGCAACGCGGTGGTATACAAGAGTCGCAGCAAACCATAGACCCGAACAGTGAAGGATCCGTATCGACAGGGTGCGAGAAAAAAATATGCATATTACATGCGCGGTGCAGAGAGAATGGGCTAGAAAATACGCAGCTGATTGAATAGGATACGACGACGTCGAGTGGTGCCCGAGTGACATTTGATATTAATTTTGTCCTGAGCATAAATCTCCAATTGGGAGATGGATGAGGGTTTAGGATGACTAATGGCAGTGGTTTATAAACTAGTAGAGATGATATTTGAAGATCTCAACTATTTTTATGCCGGGAATGAAATGCGTGCTGAAAAGTTTGCGAAGTAAAGAAGGAATTAATTGGAATCCGCTGAGGAGATGTAAATTGATGGGTGCACGGTTGCAATTTCCGCTTGTAGTCATCAACAGCTATTTCCGGTTTTATTTACTTATCTCAAGATATCTTAAGTGCTTTACAGTTTTGTATTTTCTTCCTTTTTTTTTTTTTCAATTTCCCCGTTAAGATATTGGATTTGCTGGGAAATTTAATTTCGGAACAATCAAAATAATTAATACGATGCATGCAAGCGTGATTAACATATTATAAGAATCCTTCAAAATGAACAATATAGTTCAATTATAACTCATCAGTAATACTCGGTAATTAATATAAGACAAACTTTTTTTGCCCACATAATTATTATAAATAATCTCTCAACACATTCGCAGCATATAAAAAAATTATGACACGCCAAATAACGGCACAACTAAGACGCTGGCAGGCACTCACTCTCAGCCGCAAACATTACGGTAAACTGTGTGATTTCGATTGTTCCGTTCCTCCTCAAACACAAGCGAACAGTTCGTGGATGAAGACAAGCACAAGCAAGCAAAACTCTTATTATTGAATTAAAATCGAATGCACACGACGCCGACGCGTCGTCTTCGGCTTCGGTCGACGCGCCACTCTCGGAGGGCGCACGACGCGCACAGAAGCAACAAGAAGCGTCGTGTAATAAATTTAAGCGTCCTCTCTTCAAATAAAGAATCGATACAAATGGTCGACGGTGCGCACCGGCACGGGCACGCCACGCGTCGACTTTTCTTCCATTTCGCCCGCGAGAGTGCCGTTTCCAAATGCACGCCACCGCCACACGCAACACTTGCAGGGCACAACGGGGCCAACGTTTATATATATGTCGGGGAGCGACCGCCTGCTCCAACTCTCGAGTCGGGCATTCAGGATTTCGCTCGTTACGAACGGCGTCGGCAACGCGATGGCAATGCGATGGCAAACGCCGCACATACAAAGCGATCGAGAGGAACGGGAGCAGCAAACCGAGCTCGTGTCCTAGCACGAGCAGTGAAGACGCACGCCATAGCCATTCAAACAGCATAGGCAGAAATTAAAAGACGTAAATCTCGCAAAATTCCCAAACAAAAGCGAAGATCGTGGGAATGAAATTCGGAGAAAATAGCGGTAGTATAAATCGAAATAAAACATGAATGAGCGGCAACAAAAACAAAAATATGTTAATATAATCACAGACTGCGAAAACCATCTCAGCAATACAGCATCCAACCAAATGCAATAAATATAGCTCAACTGCAACCATAATGACCTAATAACTTAGTAATTGACACACTTTGTGTTCAGTGTGTCTGGATGAACCTGATATTATCAAATCTAATTGAACATTTATCCATTTCGCTTCCCTTTTACTTTCCACTAGTCCCTGGTGACGATCACCGTCGTCGACGATAGCAACGGCCGTGCATAGAACAGTGAGCGACCAGCAAAACCCAAGCAGCGATCCGGTGATCGCTCGACACAAAGCGAGGGAGCGAGCAGCACCACTTCTTATGCGAGGCGAGTGAACTCTATACTTGGCGCGGCGACAGAGAAAGACATGGAAAAATACATTTTAACCAAATTACCGTCAAGCAACACCTACATACTGCCAACGTACGCCGCGCCGACCGCACAGAATCGGGGTAACAAAAAGTGAAACGAATTGTGTAGATGAAGCTCTAATCGAGGTAGTGCGCTTCCTTTATTAGGACGAATTCCAGTAAATTCGTTCAGCATGTGTGTGATGCTGAACAATTCACTCGGCTGTTTGTTGCAAATGTAGAATCGAAGTGCTTTACACGCTTGTAGGAAACTCATTACGTAACTGTAATCGTTAATTACTTACGACGCGTACTCGCTGCAGTCAACAACAATCGCTTTGCTTGGCGGTTCGTTCTCTTTCCCGACCGCCGCTTAGTGTGGACATGAGTATAATTTCTATTCGCATTCGTGCGTCCTGCGTCGCGTTTTTGCTTCTTCGCATGCCGCGCCTCGCGGTCGGCGCCGAATATCGACGTGTTTTTGTCGCAACACCGCCGCTTCAGTACCGAGCCAAAGCAAAACACGCAACCAATGATGAACGCGACGCGCTTACTCGCCTCTCAAGGTGGCGGCGGCGGCTGCGGTGATAAACAGGAGCATTTGATTAATTATGTAGCATCAGAGAACGCATTACTACATCTATATCACGCATTCATTGCCGCACTCCGAATGTAAATGCTGAAATTATGAAAATGGAAATCGTTGGCGGCAGAAATTAATAAACGCCGCCAGTTGCGCTTGCATTTGCTAGTCGAGTAATATTTTTAGGACGTGCGATGTCGGGCGAAACAGCGACAGCAGCAGCAAGCCGGAGAACGCGCCCGGCACCGAGAGGTTTCTTTCATATGCATGCGAACGTTGAATTACGAGCAGAGGAATAATGTGCGTCAACGACAGATGTTTTTCTACCGGAGAGCGCGGCGGCGAGCAACTTTTTCTACTGCGTCCGCTCTAGCACACGCTCGGCGACGCTAAGATCTCCCAGCGTTGCAGAGCGCGGGCAAGCGCCGCTTTATTAACAATGCCTGCATATTTATGAATCGAAAACGGATCAATGATGATACACTCACCATGCCTCCATACCAACCGCATTTGCAAATCATACACGAATCATACAATCGCGCGCGCTCACATACATAAATTGCCATTTCTTTACTGAACCTCAAACTAAATCCAATTGCACCAACAACATTGTTTTCGGTATGGCGTTCGTTGATGTTTGTTTTTATTTGCGGCATTTTAGGTTAAGATTCAAGTGGTTCGCAACTTACCAAATGCTTGAATCCGCCGGCTCGCAGGCGTCTTCGTGCTCCTGCTTGGCTGCGATCATTTATTGCGACGGTCGTTACTCATGATCGCGTCGCTGCGCTGCACTAATGACTCGAATATCACTCACTCAACTCGTTCAAGGCGCGGGCGAGAGGGCACGACGACGAACCGGACACTGCGACTGCCGTTTCGCTTTCGGCCGCTGTGTTTTCTTCTCGTGCGCTCCTCACCTGACGTCGTTTCGCAGGTAAGACGGCGACCGCTCCGCGCGGATGGAACTAATAATAAACACAACGAGCTGTGGATGCAACGCACAAAGCTGTGACGACGCTGAGATATCCTTTCGCAGAGCGCAGAGAGAGCACAAGTGCAGGTACAACACGCACACGACAATCCGAAGCGAACGTCGCTAGGCGATTCAGCGATCGTAATGTACGCAGCGGACGGCGAATGATGTGGAAATAACCGGGCGCAAGAAGAACTGACGCACGCACGCACACACCAACCAACCCCAGCGAGAAGAAAGAAGCGAACAGCGCGGCACAGGAACAAATCACAATCGCTGCCAACTCGAGGAGGATTCACCCAACGTAAGTGCACTCAATGTACAGCGTGTGAAGATAAGCGAGGCGAACGTCGCCGGTATTTGTTTCCTCGTTTATTGATGATTGAATCACATTGTATGATGACTAATGTGGTGTGGTTCGTTTACGGCCGACCACGGCCTGGTACGATTGCCGCGGAAAACACAAATATCGTAAGCGTGTCAATGAGTTTCGCACTCTTTCGCACGTGAATACGCTTTCTTGGTGATTATTACCACTACCGCACCGACAAAACACTGCGGCGTGCTGCCGATATCGTCCATGCAGCGGGGGTGCGAGCGACGACAACACACACTCGCTAATCAACGAGAGGGGTGATTGGGGGCCGAGATTTGCGAGACGGACGTCGCGCGGCGTTCCACGGACAACAACGAGCGTCGCGTCGCGCACAAGATGGCCGGACTCGCCGGCTCGGCGTCCCCCCCCACTAAACAGCGCGAGTCGCGGAACTGAAAACGCATGAGACGCGTGAGAGGTATGGAGAGCAGGAGCGGCGCGCGCGTCGGTGAAGGTAGAGGCGACCAGCGCCTCGGCACGCTAGAGATTTACTCATCGGTCGCTGCTGCCACCGATATATGCGCGCGTGTGAGTATTGAGAAAATATCATCGCGATTGTTTTGTGTATGTGTGATGAGGTGTCATTGTGCTGAGGTCGTAGTCGTTGCAGGAGGGTTCCGTACCATCATGATTATTCGCGTTTGGAATGCTTGCCAATGTGCGCGCATGGTGTACTGCGTTTGATAGTATACTACGCGAGATCAGTTCTTGCAAGCGAAACTCCATTACTCTCAAAACTACGGATAAACACGGGATGTGCTTCAACTACAGTTTTATTTTTATTCTTGCACCAATTCGTTCCAAGTTGATTTCATAGAACTACATGGACGAGGAATTGGTTATTAATTTAATAAATAAAAAGTGAATTGTGAATGAACGGATAAAAATGGAAAGCGAGAAAGCGATAGTAATGAAACTTCTGCTTATGCTGCCGTAATCCACACATGTAACACAGGCAATAATACATTGTTTGGATTTAGTTTCAGTGTTTAATGTTATTTCACCAATATTTAATTAAATTGCTATTGCATTCCATTATATTTTATCGCTTCATTAGAATAATATTTTAATTCTGACTACATTCCTAAGTAATAACACTAATAGAACACATACGTAATTGCATTTACATGATCGCTTCATGCAATTTTATTAAGATATAAATAAATTCGCATTCCACATAAGTTATATCTTTCATAATCATAACAATTCTGATCTTTACCTAATTGGACTCTAATTGGAAATGTTTCAATAATCTTAAAAATGATTATGTCCCACATATAATATGTTAATTTTTATTTTACTATGACAATTTCGATTTGTTGTCTTCGTCGGTTTCTTTCTTTATCCTTTTGTGTGCTTTGGAATTTTACGGCTACCTTCTAGTATTATCTCCATATTCTCCTCAATTGTCTGATCATATCTTTCTCCAACTACGTTCTCTCCCCCAATGTATGCTAGCGAAGAGAACAAGCCAAAGCCTGGCAAAAATAACACATCGCAACCAGAATTATCAACACACAGAATTTAGGGAAATTGTAAATGGTGAATGACGAAACAAAAGAGTCAGAGTTACCATTATATTTGGAAATTTAGCTCTTCCATCAAGTTAAAAACTATTGGCATATGATTCATAGGTCTATGCATTATTCTATTTATAGCTGCCCCCAAACACCGCAAATCAACTATTACACTATTACATGCATTTAGACTAATTAATTGAAACCGTCAGTTGCGGCAAGTAGAAACACGGAAATATTTGAAATGCGGAAATGCAGAAAAGTTCATCCATTTGCCTGGCGGGCGGAAACGACATTTTGACCGAGGCCGGACGAGCGTACACACATCTAATCGATACCTTTAACCCGCTTTAACAGTTTTAGCAAGGCACAAGTGCGATTTTGCCAACATTATGGTGTGATGGACCTCAAACCTCATCCCTTTTCGGAGCGTCATACCGTTGAGGTAGAAACATAATTATGGACGAAAAAAATATATATAAAAAATTACATCATGCTACTATTACCTACACTGAATGCTATACCAAGATGAAGCGATCAAAGAAAATGCATTTTCCTTTTATTTACCAAACTTCCGCATGTAAAAAAAACAGTAAAACTAAGGTTCAAGCGAAAAAACAATATTCGGAAGGGTCTTATTGTCGAGACAACTTCGTTGAATAGAAAATTGAGTTAGTCTCAATTTAATACAAAATAAAAATCTGGACTAATTGCACTTTAAATTATTTTTTTGTAAAGTCGGTATTAATGGTAGACAACCAGACCTACTCCATCGAACACCTCGTAATACAAACAAATGACACTGCAACACCGCAAATGAACCATGCGAGTATTTTCCAATAATACAATTTAGCTTTCAATTATTTTCAGTTTAACAATAAACAGTTTTTATTTAGATACTTTTCTGTATCTTTAACAATGGAAATAAATTAATATTTATTTGTGTTAATATTTGTCAACTCCAAATAAATAGAGCCTTTTCCAATATTAATGTTCCTAAAGTAAAAATCTGTGTTTACATATTCATTGCGCTTTTCCCTCCTTTCTGCATTTAATGCGCAATCAATGTATACTGAATAATTCAGTTCTCTTAACATGCATTTAAACCCTATTTTATTCAACCGTAAATACAAGAATTTAATTATATTCTTCCATGTTTATAACCATACATGCTCTCATGTCTACAAACAGACACATTAAAATGTAATTGCGTTCAGGATATCGCGTACAAAATCAGATACTGTGACATTCAGTAGAACAACGCGTATCTCCCACTCGTAGGTTAGTTGTGCGGCAACGCTTAACGCGGAGACAGTCAACAATCAGTCAATCGACGGATGTAATCAGAGACACCACGTTGAGTTTATTAAAGTAGAAAAACAGCGCATTGCAATCGACTGAGGCTAATTATATTCAACAATATGATGTTAAAACATAACAACTGTTTGAAAGTTGTTAACATTTAATAAGCGTTTAAAATATGCTTCAAAAGTGCATTACTTGAAGTGCCTAAATACTCGCAACTTAACAAACCCTAGTTAATTTAACCTTAGAGACCATTTTGAAGTAAAAAGTTTTCAGTTTAAACGGCTTGCAAGCTGTTAACGAGTTTGGAGAGACCGGGACTAGAAAAGGCAGAAGAACTAAGTAGGTATTAATTTTCACAATAAATTCATCTCAAGTTTTTCCAAATAAATTACGCGTATTATTTTATCATGATCATAATGTTTAATCTGGTAAACCACGAAACCCCCTGTTGGTTTGAATAGCTTTTTGTGGTTTGGGAAAAAAAGGTTTGCTGAGACAACATATGCAATCATTAGTAAAATAATTTTTAAAATTTTACATTGACAACAAACAATTTTTACTACACTTAAATTCTGTAGTAATTCAAGGCGTAAATAACATTTCCAAACAAAAAATCAGTATTCGCAATAGCACCATAACAGTAACGCAGGCTCAAATTCAGGATTCACACTCAGCGTTGTGATTTATTTGCAATGGCAAGTCATCGAATGTGGTGCAAAATTTCAATCTCGAAATATGCAAAATCGATGCCAAATGGCGGATGTGGGTGCGGAAAGCTGCTGAAATTCACAGCCCAACCTGTTGCACCTCACACTTTTGAAAATTTCATCGGAAAATATTGTCAGTTTTACTTGCAGCTATGCACAAATTCACAATAAACACTGATAATATGATTTATATTGTTATATCACAATTGGATTTATGTTTGGTTTACAAGTAAATTAGTTATTGGTAATAATAAAAGAATAGTCGCATACGCCGGTTTTATTGACGCGTCAAACCAAAACAAAATAATTGTGGATTATCCGGAATAAAACAACGTAATAGAGCATCGGATAGGTCATCATGCATTCAATTCCTTTCTTCCGTGCCTTTACTTTAACAGTCTACATTACTCGGACGCATAATGATACGATCACTGCAGTCTAATAACACTATTTCGACGACTTATAATATGAAACAAATCATATTCGATGTAGTTTCTAAAAATATCACAAACATCTGTCCCTTTTTATTAGCACTTAATTTATATTAACAGCTTAATACATTTCTGATTGATGTCATTGTTTTCAAGTGGCAAGTGCATAGGTCGTCTAATTTTTATTACCTTCATCAATTTAGCATTTTGTCCTTATTTAATTGTAATATTTTATACCATTATCATTGTCTGGTGGAAACATCGCGTTTCTCTGATATCGATTAGTGCGCACCAGCCCGACGAACTCTACAAACATACCACATTTTCAATAATATCACGGTACTTCACGCGCGCTTATTTAATTTGACGTCATCAAACAGGTGGTAGCAAAGTGAAAATAACAAGAATAAATAATAATTGTAATAAATCTACATTCATTTTAAATGTAAATGTTTTAAAAGAATAATAAGCAGCTTATTCTTGCAAATAAACACGAGTAATTTGCCACGTGTGAATCCGAATAAAAATGCATTTGTAATAAATGTGTAGTGTTGAACTTTTCGTGGTGTTTGCTCAACAATTTATTACAATGTTAATGAACGCTAATGAAGGGTAACCGCAAATACTATATTGCTTTCATCTTGGTAAAAGTGCATTTTTTAATAAACGCACACCCAAAACGAACTAAACAACATCCATTAATATATTATGTTAAACATTCAATTGGAAATATGAAAACTAAATCGATAAAATTGATTAAATTACATCAATAAAGGAAAGCACCCGTTTGCTAATAACGTAAAATAATAATAATCAAGAACAAATAGATCAAAGTGGTTGTTCAGGTAATCAATGCATGAAATATATTTATTCAATCTTTCTCACTAATAATGCAATTTGAAATTAATTTAAAGTCCTATTTATCCTCTTAACGCTAATGGTTTAACATTAAATTTTCTACCCCTAATTGCATTTGTTCACCATATCTTTGTTTTCATGTTTAGATTATGGTCAATATCACGTGGATTCAATTAACTACTAACATTAGACCTGTCACCATATTAATCGATTAATTAAACGCATGACAAACTTGTCTAAAGCAGCAAATTAGTACCACGAGCTTTCCGAGTTCGAATGAAACACAACTGCAATGCTATCAATTATTCAGAGCAAAATCGACACAATATTTATCCCACAATCATAGTCCTAGTATATACTAGGTAAAAATGAATAAATGATGACAATATGTTGATGATAATGGCTTACAAGGTGTGCGCTTTTGCACTGATCTATGTACCAGATCGTTAAAAAAATATCGATGTCACAATTATAATAATTAAATGATTGTTCACTGGATAGATATTAACTACCCCGAGGCAAGGCCAAGGACAAATGCGCGCCGCAGTCCGAGTCCTGGCTATTTATTATGCATAAAGCGTATAAATTGAGCGTTTAAGTCGACGGCCAGTAAATAATATAACGGTTCAAATATTAATACGCTGTTGGTGCAGTTTCAGCCAGACGGCGACGACATGAGCATCAACACTGACACCGCTACCCATTTGCAGACGCTCTCAGGACACACGAGTGACGTCACGTCCTGCGATTTCGCACCCAACTTTAATTTAATTACAGCATCAAGGTAAAAATAGTTTGCAAACTAATTAATATTAAAGATATATATCAACTATAAATAGTGAGAGGAAATTTGCAATTACAAAATTAGCTCAATTCTTATCCCAATGCAATAAATTAAACCAATCAATTGAATTAATTCGTAATTTAAATTGCAACAGTATTAACTACACGTCACATCCATAAAAGTTCGAAATACTTCCACAACAACTTGAATAATTAATTGAACAATAAATATTTAAAACAAAAGTTAACTTACTATTAACGCGAACCAGGACGTCGTCGTTCCTGAAACAAAAACCCCAACACATTAAAAATCAATAATCTGTAAATCGAGCATTAAAAATAAAAGCACTTCATTATTAATTAGATAGATAAGTAATGAACGTAAAAATGGAGAAAATCGGACATTTTTGCACATGTACCATCAGTTGTTCTAAACGAATCATACAAGGATAATTTATATATTTACCTAGCCCTAATAAATGCAACAATATGTATATTAAATTTATTATATAGAACACCGACATTAATCGAAATACAGATCATCATAAAATATAGTACACATTTTGCAATTATATAGCATGTTTGTAGTCCATATGGGCAACATAAACACGTTTTTATTCAACGTCATGCAAATAGAATTATTTTTAGCGTCGCCAACTTGAACTTTTCGAAAATAATACTTGGGCAAGACACTATACTTTCACTGATATAAATAAATGTGCCATACCGGATAAAATAACATAGTAAAACTATAGAAAACATAAGAATATAGAATTAGTAAAATAATCTCCATGTAAAAAAGTTAGTCCTTGGTAACTATTTGTTGACGTATACTTGAACCAGCGGCCAACCAAAGGTCGCGTTAGTTACCTACTACGTAAACTATTAGTCTTAAACGTGATTGTTATTTTATGTAACTAGGAAGTATTTGACTTAACACATTGGGTACCTGTAGGGCTACGTGAGCCCGGTTGGGAGTGTACAGTCGCGAACCATTGATCATTGCAGTCGCGCCGTCAGGTGGATAGGAAAGAGAAAAGCATACGACAGGTCCCCAACATTTTATAACATTATTTTCATTCAAAGTCATAATTTGGTAATCGAGTTAAAAAATATAATTTAAATAAAAGAGTATCTTGTATAAATATGCAAACGTGCATATTCATGATGTCCACTCCAATCAGCATAATATAAACCTTTCAAGTAATAGCAACTGCAACTCAGGAATAGATTTATAGACATATTACGCTGTGGCATCAACCAAATAAGCAATTATTATCGCACGTAAAGAATATGCAAATTGCCTAGATAATTACAATAGTACCACTTAATTATCACTTCGTGGAAGTCAGAAACAAATGAATAAAACAGGAATTGTATTTACCTTATAAGGCAATTAAATACGATTGCAAAAACCTATTCTTTCAGTGATAAAACAATTCGAATATGGGAATGGATCCCAGGCACAGGATTCGTCGAAAAATCAAATTCACCCTTACAAGGGCACAAATACGGTGTTACCTGCGTAAGGGTCTCCCCGCAAGGATCAATGTTTGCCAGTGCATCTATTGATGGCACTGCTGTGTTATGGAACCTGCAATCGTGTACAAAGATTTATTCCATGGTGCAAGTTAATGGGGATGCAATCCGCGTATGCAGGTATTCTAATTATTGATATTTTGAATACACACCGAATTTATAATTTTATTCATGACTTTGCATAGATTTGCTCCAGATAGTTCCGTTTTGGTCACTGAAGGTGATAACGGTGCAATTTGTATATGGGACCTAGTACATCGCAATTTGGTCAGGACCATTTTCAATCATGAGGGTACTACTCAAGGCTTGGCATTCACTCCCGACTCACAATATTTCATTAGTGGTTGCTCAATGGAAATAATCAATGTCTGGCATCTTCAGGACTGTTTGGATACCACTAATGATGGACAAGTGAGTCCTTCTTGTGAGATGGACAATGCTCATGACTTGGGGATACTTGGAATGGATGTTTCTAATAATTTTATAGTCGATAGTATATTCAATTAATTAATTTCTGGAGCACGCAAATTGATTTCGTGAATATTCTTGCAGAAGAAGATCCCTTCACTAAATATTATACGCTCGCCGTTTGTGGCAACTGCGATGAGATTCGTATCTGGACAATCAAAGTAACCACAGTGCCCAAACACCGCAGTTCGGGAAATTTCCTATCGATTGAGCTCACTGGTTCGTTTGCCGGCCACAGCTCGGCCGTAACTTGCGTTAAATTTAGCGGCAGCGGGCTTAATCTCATCTCATGCAGCATGGATAAGTTGATTAAGGTATGGGACATGAACGGGGCAACTCTCTTCACCCTTCGTGGGCATTTGCGCTATGTGAATTGTGTTGCCTTCTCACGGGACATGTCATTGATTGTTTCAGGTAAGTTTGATTCCAGAATATTCCTATAACAAAATATGTGTTTAGAGTGTTTCTCGCGATTTTATTTGATTGGGTTACTAAAAGAGTAATTTGGATGTAAATAAAAACCTAGTGAGATTTTGAGCGGCACCGAACACGTATTTTTGCTTTAATCATTTCTAATCATTTGAAGGATCCACAGGTTCAAATGACAAAGTAGTCATGATTTGGGATATTAGCAATGCCTTGACCGTGGACTCAGAATTAAAAATGCATGCGATGAGTAGGCCAGATGGAGTACAAGAAGAAATGGTGATGGATGCAGATGCTGATGACAATGGAGTCGAGTTGGTGGAGAAAATTGAAGATCACTTTGAAGGAGCAATCAATTCTTGTAGTATTTTTAATAGTACATTAGTAGCAACTGGTTCCAGGTAGGAGAACGTGTAATGACTTAATTATTTAAAAAATTATTTAACTCTTTATGCAAAGTGATAAAATGGTAAGACTATTCAACATATCAGAAGACAACACATTGGAGGAATCTACCCTGTCCCCAATTGAAGCACACTCCTACGCTATTAACCATGTAGAGTTTAACTTACTAGGGACCATGTTAGCTTCTTGTTCTTTAGATGGTTTTACAAATATCTGGGATCCTTCTGTAAGTCATCTGATACCTAAATGGCTAACTTAACATAATCAATATTATTTAATATAGAATGGTGACAAAATTAAATGCGTACCAGAAAACAAACTCAGTGTTAAAGTGTGCAGCTTCTCGCCCAATAGCAAATATCTCATTACTGCCGGAGATGATGAAATAGCAATGGTTTGGGATGTTGCAACAATGGACCTGATTTGGTAATCTTCAAAATGATCGTTAACGCTAGGTTTAAATAACAGGAATTCTATTTTTGATAGCAATTTAGAAGGACATTCTGACGCTATAACATCAGCCCGCTTTTCACCAGACGATGCTATTATTGTGACCATCTGTGCAAACTCGGATTTTCGGCTCTGGGCAATGGAGAATATTATTTTTATCCGCGACGATGCCCATGATTTAGGTATACTCAGCTGTGACTTTTCACCTAATTTGGAACCGATACCCAATTTAACATTGACTGAAGTTCAGAACTATTTACTAGTTACCAGTGGTAATGATGGATTTGTTAAATTATGGACCATCACTTTACCAAAAGTAAATAATGACAATCTATGATATAAGAATATAGATAAGTAAATGTTGTAGGGTGAAAATGAAGAAATCCTCTTTGAAAATATCGAAGTCAAGTTGTGGAGGAATCTCCAAGGACATGGTGGAAACGTTTACTGTGTAAGATTCTCACCTGGAGCTGGTGAATTAGTCTGTTCTACTTCAACTGACAGGCAGGCTAGGATTTGGTCTGTTTATAGTGCTAGTTGTTTACATGTTCTTGATCATGATAGTATCGTAACCAGTTGTGCCTTTAGTCAAAACTGTGAGTTGCTTATTACTGGATGTCAGGATAAGACACTGTGGGTTTGGAAACTCCCTCAACAATTGGTATAAATTATATCACCAATAAATACGAAAAGGGTATATTACTATTTGCATTTTATACTTTCTAGGTTTTCCAGACTGTGGTAGCGGCGAAACTTAAATCCCGAGTTAAAGTCCTCGCAGATTGGTCGACGCATGAAGTGCTTAAATGGTTAAACGATGTAGGACTAACAGAAATTCGTGAAAATGTTCTGAATAATTGTTTAGATGGTGATAAAATTATTAAATATAGTGAAGAAGAACTAGCATCAGGCTTGGAATTAGGTAAGTTACCAACAAATTGAAATTACATCTATATTTCGGCAAATTTCTGTTGTAGAAGATGAAGAGCTACTAGAAAAAGTCCTTAATGAACTGCGTTGGTTGAAACAAGACGAACACTATTTCAATCCATCCCATTGGAGCAAAGTGGAAGATATTCCCGATGAATACATCTGCCCAATTACTCAGGAGATAATGCGACAGCCAGTTACGATTAGCGATGGTTTCACATATGAAAAACAAGCCATTACCGAGTGGTTCATGTCGGGAAAGTACACTAGTCCGATGACTAATCTTACACTAGAAAACACCGAATATCATCTTAATCGATCTCTTCGGGATGAGATACATAAGTATTTATACAATGCTGAGGAGTAAATTAAATGTTTTTATTTATATTTACAATATTTTATGCACTGCAAAGAACACCAAAATCAATTACCGACAAAGACTGCGTAATGTCTTTTACAACGAGATTCAATTTTGCAATAACACGTATAAGTCAAGTATTAATACCTAATGAAATTTTAGAGCTAGAGTATAATGAAAAGTGAATTACTTTATGTTTTCCTATTATCTCAATATATCCTATTTTTTTGAGTTTTATATGTGATAGTGATATGTTTTAACTGAGTTCTAAGAGTCATGACATAAAGCGTTTTCACAATTATTTAAAAAACATAATTTGTAGATAATACACTAAAATCAAAAGCGAAATGTGATGTAAACTTCAGATTGTATGCACTCTTTCATGACTGAGCAAATTTCTGTTACTTATTGGAAATTGCAAAAGAATTTTTGTCAGCTGTTGATATTTATACTTATTTGCACGTAATCATCGCTATTGTGATACAATTTAATGTTAATATTGTATTGATAGTGACTAATAAACAAATGTTAAATGTTGTTTCTCATCGTTTCTTGATTTTGCTATTAATTGCACTATAATCTTATATATCTGGTTTGTCAAAAGTATTTAGATTCTTTGCATAGGATTTAAAAAAACTTACCTATATTTTGATGTAAACAATTTCCGCAACACCACAAATTTGCAATTAAGTACATACTGTCTTTACGATTGTCATGATTATCACCGTAAATTAGTCCTCTACCCGGTACGCGTAAAGTCTGCTGTAAATCACCCGCAGCCCCACAGAAGCTAATGAATTATTTGGTGCAGCACAAACCGCACTAATAGTATTGGTTGCGCCATCTTTACGCATCTAGAATTATTATGCCATGGGAAAAAATGTTATATTAGAGGGAACAATTAATTGTGATTCCTCACAGACACGCTTCATGATGTATTATGAGTACATAGATATAATTTACTTTATATATTTTATTTATTGCTAATACATTTTCAACAGGTAAAGAAGCCGAAAACGTTATACAATAAATAAATAACCTTAGATTAAGTCAAATAAGACGCTAGAAAATCAACCAAAGCCCTTGTCATTACTCAACAATAAAATATACATTCACAAATAGTTAACCCACTGGAGACAACAATTTTAATTGATGTATGTCTCCTTTCTTCTTTAAAATTCCTTCAAACTCAATAGCTTCAGTGGCAGCATAATTCCCATAGTATAAAGAATCTAAAATTATACCTTACATCAAAAAATTCTAAAACATCAATGTGAGCAAACATATACCTTGAGTCAATTCTGCTTTTATAGCAAAAGGTCCAAATTGCAGCATGTTTTTCGGCAATTCATATATTTCCTGAACATGTTTACTCTCAATGTTACCAAAATCAAAGAAATTTACCTTTGCCTTGTCACCATTTACTTCAAGCACTTCAACACGATTCCATTCCTCTTCAAATAATACAAGACCCAACTGCCCCACCTCAATATCATCCAGAGTCTTAAGGTCACTGATCTTACTCAACATTGTAGTACACTCAGAAAATTGCAACCTCATCTCCGGTGTTGCAATAAAGTAGAACAAATGCTCTTGTGTAAATGAAGAAATAAGTAATTGAAACTTCTCATTAATAGCAATTTCATTTTTGGGGAGATCATTCATGGTTGGCCATTTGGGCTTATCAAGATCCATGAGAATGTTTGATAATGAAACTTTGTTATCATTAAGCAAATCCACAACGTCATCTGCCAGATAACTAATTTCAAATGCTTTCTGTGTAAGAGATGCCAAGTGCTTTAAAGCAGCAGGTGAGAATTGCCTTTCCTCGAAGTAGCGCAAACGCACAGGGAGTAAAGTAGGACCAAATGCACATTTAGAGACAAAATTATACAATTCCTGATTACTAAGCGTACCTCCCGTTCGGAAATAGTCTATGTGTTCAACCAAAACACCATTGCCGGAGACATTTTTCACGAGACATCTCATGTATTCATTGCCAAATTTTTGTAGTACGTATTGACCTACCGTTGGTGGCTTCTCCAACATTTCCAGATTATTATTCACTATAGACGTATTCATATCTTTAATCAATGAGTTCAAATCCTTTGTGCGAAGAAGTAAAATGCCATCGCGAATGCCGATATACTTAACTTTCTCGAACATTTTCGCCGGAGGAACAAAAGTTGGTATAGTTGTATATATTTTTTGGGGTGTCTTTGGCAGAGGTGCTTCTGGTAATGATTTATTTCCATTTTTGACTTGATACTCCTCTGGCACCCAGCGTGTAATCTTTATCATAGTATTACTTGTTGTCTCCTCTCCTATCCCATAATTCTTATAAATAAGTTGAATACCATCATCAACTGAAATACTCTAAAACATTTGAATTATGAAAATGTTATACCTAAAACCAACCATTCCCTTACTTCAAGAAATGCTTCAGTTGTTTCGCAATGACATATAAACTCCTCAAAATTTTTACACTCAGAGGGTAGATCAAAGACTTTATCAACCAGAACCACTTTTCCATATTCAAGTGCAGCAACTTTAAACTTTCCTTCCAAAATTTCTAGAACATAGGCACGGCTAATTCGATTACCGCTAAGCTGAACAATAACCATGTCTCCAACAGAACTAAAACAATGAAATATTTATATGTAAAATAGTAAAGAATAAAGCAGAAAACTCACGCAATTAATAGTTCGGTATCCAATAAGTTTTCGGTCAAAATACACTCCAAAGCAATAAAGTCTGGGACTATGCCAAAACCAATAAAGGAATTTGTAGTTAATTTACTCAAAATTTGGATGCTAAACATAGTTCCAGATTTCAAGTTAGCCGTGAATATGCTAAAAAGTATTTAATTTTAATAATACTACGACAAAAATAATGTAGTCACTTACGTTGCTTTGGGATATTCACACAGCTTTTTTACACTTTTAGATAAAGACTTAGGCAAGAGTGATAATGCAGTTGAAGGTGCATAAGAATTAACAGCATGTGAGTTACAGTTCAAATTCGATTTTTTTGATTCATTGGAAGAATTCCTTGAATTACTCATCATTTTCTTTATTATATTCTTCCTAGATTGATTTGATGCAACAGAACTTGTAGGACTCACACTAACTGTTCTGTCTGATGAGTGAGTATTATTCTTCAAAACCAATTAAAGTACATTCCAATAAAGCTCTATCTAATGAAGCAACAAAATTAATGGTCATACCTGTTTTGTGTTTCTTCTTTGTTTGGCTATACCATTTGAATAATTATTTGAATTAAATCCATGACCCATTTTACTTGAGGAAGTAGTAGACGCATTTGCAGTGTTCCTGGTCCTGATATTGATGATAATATCTGTTTGCTTCTTAATATTCATTAAGCTCAGGTAGACTTCAGATTGTTGTTTCAAAAATGTCTCAAGACCATGAAGAAGATCCCTAATATTTCAAACATAATCAGTTAATATGTATAAAATATTGAAATAAATGCTTACTGTTCAGCATCTTCTGGTGTTTCAAACAATTTGCAGCCTACAGTTTCAGAATTCTTAATGGCAATGTATTGCTCATCATCACCATCAAATACTGGAACCTTTTGACCAGAACTATCATAAAGCACTTTACTCACAACTGCAACAGCAGCATTAGCTGGAGAAGTTGGAGATGAATCCACATGGCTGGCAAACATGCCTTCAAGTTCAACACTTTCAACTTCTAAAGAATATATATTATTTTCCTTAATACCTTTGATCAAAGAGTCTAATATTCTAAAATAATGAATTATATGTTAATAATTGTATATATTGATTTAAGTCTTTGTAACCTACTCTGGTATGGGATAATAAACCTTGCCAAACTGTTCACGATAATTTATGAACAATTTTGCACACTTCTGATTAACCAGTGAAGAAAAATAATTATTCAATGCCTTCTGCAAGTGAATTAACGTTACTGAACAGGATAAATCACATATCTGTGTACTTACATATATTACCATATCATTCTGTACTGGGATTTTTGGGCTTGTGAAACGCACATAATACCGGCAAGTTGCATTCGTTCTGGAATGAAACAACGTGTACGAAATATGCGCTTAAAAAAATCATATATTCACACCATATTTTTTTACCAAGGGGCGGGGTTATGATTTGAAATCGTTGTATATCCTTACCTCTCCATAATGAAGATGTGTGTATCCCGGTGGAAACGTATTTCTGATGAAATTAACTTATTTTCGACTAGCCCTAACAACACCACAAACAGCCGACTGATTAGAAGGGACAAAGAAGCGCGTAAAGAAAACGAAGACACACTTGATTGGCTGATAGGGCAGATGCAAAAACAAATGAAAACTGCCGCATGAACGGAATGGGCTGAATAAGTCGCATAAATTTGCTTGGGATAACTTCGCGCGGTTATACAGCTGATATGGCAAGCGTAGGAAAATATCAAAGCAACCCAAGATTATTATTTGTTAAAGATATGAATTACAAACATATTCTTGGAAAGTCCTAACTACTTCTGCAATCTTTATAATGTGCACCAACGTTATCTCTATACTAGGTATAGTCGGTCTATGTTCGATACAGTTTTTTGGCGTTTGTGGAACGCTCATTTGTGAAAAATGTTTCAGTAGATGTAATTCTGCGAAATTCCAACGTTCCATAAATTAAGTGTTTTCCAGTTGGTGGCTGAAGGACTGTTCTTCGATGGCCTTGTATATGTATAATTAATTGTATATGTATGCATGATTGTATATGTACAAAATATAATATTATTATTATTCCAGGTGGTTGTTACATATAAGAAGCAATTTAAATGAGTTTGACTCCATTGACTTGTAGATACCGACACCTGCCTATTAGACTGTGGCAGTAGTGGAATTTCTACTTATAAAGAGGGATTTGCTGACTCCTGCTAAAAATTTATCACACAAAAATCTCCTCGTCCAAACCAGTAAATAATAACCTCTTGTTTTCTAGGCGGTTTGAAGTGGTGCAGACGATTGTAGATTCTTAAATGATTCGGATTAACTAGTTAGATTTACGATTATGTTTCAATTTCAATGGCTACGCCGTCTTGTGCGTAGGCACACAAGTCCAATACCTGAAGGGGAAGCAAGAAATTGGAAGCAGAGATTATCTTATTTATACATGTTCTTTGCTTGGAATGCGTTTGGAGTGGTGGTATACAATATCTCCACCGGAAAATCAAGCTGGGCAACGTTTCATGGCCTACCAAAAGAAGAAGGAACGCCAGGCATGTTATTTCAAAAGCACACATTTTGTCTGGGTCAGATATTTAATATCTTATTTAAATTTTTTAGCCCAACAATGGACTAAAATATTAGGCATCAAGGAAGCAACTGTTTACAGAATATCAGGTTTCCAGGTAGATAAATACAAGATTGAAAACAAATTTGATGATACCAAAAAAGAAGCTATTCAGTCGGTCATAACCCAAGAGGATGATATACAAAGCTGTTGAAGAATTTACTGATTCAAATGGTAATATACAATTGTTAGTTGAATAAAGTAGTTACAATATTTCCATTTGATCTCTTGTAGCAAATAGTATCTCTTAAGAGTCTTGGTGGCAATGTTGTCATGATAAATCAGTAAAATAGGAACTAAATACATTTAAATTAAAATCCTAGGAAAGAAGATCCTTAAATTATTTGTGTACAATACTTAATGGGGTCCAGTCACAGCCCTTGAATCTTTTTGTTGCATCTTACATTTTTCCATCTCAACAAATAATGCTGACCTATCAACAAAATGAGGAAAATAGTGATTGAAACATCAGATAATAATAATAAAGAAATTTACCTGTAACTTTCATATCTCATAACAATCATTTGTAGTTCCTGCTTGTAGAGTCTTGTCAACATTGCATTAAAACAATCGAGGTCCGTTAATTGGAACATGTCCCAACGCAATTTATGGTCTAACTCAACACGTGCTGTAATGAACAATTTAGAAAACATTAAGTGAGATTATGAATCAAAATTAGACATACCCTGGAAATATATCTTAAGCCAAGGTGGAATTTCTTCTAATAGATATGGATTTGCCGGTACTAAGACACTGTGTGGTTGATAATGCGTATGCCTCGGAGGGCTTAAATACCTCATATCAGCCTGATAATTGAAACAAGGCACTAAACACGGGTGTTCGTATTGAGCAGTCCTTGTGATATGACTGGAAATGATATTACATATCAATATTATCGGTAGTAATATGTTGCTTCCAACTTACTTAAAATAATAGACACCATAATGTGGTGAATGTATACACTGCCATCCCGTAGGCAGCCCTTCCCGCTCTAATGGATGTGACCAATGTGTGGTCTTGGTGTTGTGATCAACATAATACTTTCTGCCCTTTAAAGTATAGTCAACGGACCATCCTGGAGGCAACGGCAACTCCTCAGAACTCTCCTGATTCTGAATACTTTCGGTACGCTCAACACTATGTCTCAAATGATGTGCTAAACTTTCACCATAGGTCATTCCCTGCGTCTGACGAAACCTGTCGTTCGTGTTACTGTAAATTGGTGTAGTGTCCAAATGACCATAATCGTGCACTGCTGCATTCTCACCAGTGTTTTGATATATTGGGGAATGCGTACGGTAATTCGATTCGTAATTATTGCCGCTTAGTGGGTATATTTGGTCGATCTCAACGTAGTTGGCGTTGTTAGCAGAGGAATTGTCAATGTAAGAAGCACCAATTTGATTCATATATATTGGTTGCGGTGGGGGCGGCGGTTGTGAGCTTATTGTGACGAGGCTTTGATTCACGGTGGTTGATGAGTCATTAATTGATAGATTTCCAAGTCTTGAAGTAAAAGTGATAAATGATTAAAAACCCTTTAGATTAATTAATAAAATAATTTTACCTTGAGGATAAATTTGATGCAGATGATGGAGTGTACTTTCCTTCATGTGCCCCAAGACCAACATCACTGATTGTAGTCTTCTGATTGCCAAACTTTTGAACAATTGATGTGGTTGAACTTCTTGCTGATTGCAAACTTTGAGATCCATCTGGTCCAAGTGATGGAATGGAAGGTGTATATTTACCCTCATGTGCTCCTAGTCCAACATCACTAATAGTTGTCTTCTGGTTACCAAACTTTTGTACAGTAGTACTGCCACTACTACCAGCTGCACTTGCAGAGTGCCATGCTGAACTTGAGGCAGAAGAGGAAGATCCACCTTGTAGAGGTAGTGATGACCTATTTAAACCACTTGTTCTCTTCTTTGGTTCTGTGGTCCAAACATTTATAACTGCAAGATAACCATAGAACAGTGACAAGTTAATATAGTGTGTCTAAATCTAATTAACACTATAAATAAATGGAATTAACACTTAACACATGGGTTATGTAATTGCAACAATAATACTGGCAAACTTGGCAGGTCATTTGATTGTTAAATTCTCAAGGTGTAGCAATAAAACCTATGGGGCTTGGGTGGACTCACTAGAGATTCCCGGTGGTGTATCCTTCTTTACGTACTTGCCAACGACACCCTCTTTGATGTTGCGCAGATCTTTGCGCCTGGATAGCATTGCGCGATTGTACAAGTGACCGATGGAATTTGTGAGTTAGGATATCGAACACCTGGGGGATTTGCCTTGGTATGCAATGCTCATCGGCATTCACGATTTCATCGCGGGATGGATTGCAGGTATATATGCTGTATTGACGGGCAGATTCTTGCTCAACCCCATTTGTGTTTTGACTCTTGTCGATGTGATGTTTGATCCGTTGATAGATCACACGGTTGTCCCAATTTGAACGAAGCGAGCTCAACGTTGATGAGTAGCGGAATTTGTTTGCTACCCACGTATTGTACTGCCAGTAAATTAAAACACAGGGTTGTATGTAGCGCAATGAACGTAATTCGATTGTTTAGAATTTGCGAGCTCTTTTACCCGTTCGTTCAGTCTGCTCAGTTGCGTGCGCATACCTTTTGTGTTGAGCAATTGCGCTTACTAATCTTCCAAAAATCCAGCCAACCGGATAGCTAGGAAGGCTGCTCGTAAACCATCCATGTATATTTAGATGCATATATATCTAATAAAACTTTTGAATACTTGAAAATAAAATTAATGTAAATTGTTTCGTTGATGTTGTGCTAATAACATAATAATATAATTTGTTTGTAGGCACCACGGCATTGGCTTTTGGCCATCCCTTCGATACCATCAAAGTTCGTCAACAAGTCTTACAAACAAAATTATTCTGGGCCATAAAATATACATATAAACATGAAGGTATTCGGGGTTTCTATAAAGGTTTTGTTTTACCTGCATTGATGGTGGGTCCTTCAAATGCAATTTTTTTCGGTTGTTATGGGGGCACTATGCGGTATATTAGCAAAGAGGGACAAGAAGGACGCGTTGATCTCAACGATCCAAATTGGAAACGTAACGTTTTCTTGGCAGGTATTTACTAATATATAGCACATTTAATTATGGAATTGTTGCAATATATTTTCTAGGAACATTTGCTGGAACATGGCAAGCATTTTTTACATGCCCGGCTGAATTAATAAAAACAACCCTACAAATGCAAACACAAAATAAAGGCATTTGGAACTCACAATACGAATCAGATGCTAAAGGAATCTGGGACTGCATCAAAAAGATATGGCATGGTCCTGGTTATACTTGGTACTTTCGTGGAATCACCCCAATGATGTATCGAGATTGTCCCACAAGTGGAATTTACACCTTAGTTTACGAATGGTTACTAAGCTTGGACTATGGCTTTAGTGCAATGAATCACAAAGTTATCAAACAATCCTTTGCGGGAGGAACTGCAGGTGCGCAACCAAGCAATTATACAGGTTTATGTAAATTAAGTTGGTTTTCAAAAAATACTAGGTTTTGTCTCTTGGATTTTTGTGGTCCCATTTGACGTAGTAAAGTCCCTAATGCAAGGCGACAGCATGAACAACCCGCAATATCGCAATTCGTACCACTGTGTGGTAACAACTTACAACAAGTTTGGATGGCAATACTTTTTTAAAGGTTCATGGCCCGTGTTGATCCGCGCATTTCCATTCAACGTCGCAGTGTTCGTCACTTACGAGTTTGTCATGGATATGTTTAAAATATACGGAGGGTGAACATAGTTCACCGCTAGTTTTAGTACTGTCTCAAAGACATCTATGTTGAGTCATTGTAGTCATTGTAGTAAGTAGTTTATTTTAAAAACTAGATGTGTGACAAAATGTATTTACGTTATATACTCTAATAACGGATGAGAGTATCCTATACTAACAATTTCATCAAATTGACCCTCTAATCGAATTGAAACAATATTGTAAATATTTTTGAAGATGAAACTTCAAGTCAGCATGCTTATACTCTACTTGTTGGTGTGTCTTATTCGTTACTTTTCGCAGCCTTCTTGCGTCGCACACTGCGTTTGGACGAGTCTTTTCTACTGCCAGCTAGCAAACCTCGGCTTTTCATGCCTTTCAGTTTCATGTCCTTAACTTTTGCATTCTTCTTTTTGTTGCCCGGTGGTGACTTTTGGTTGCCATTGTTAGATACCGAGACGTTGATTTGTCGCTTATTAAGTTGGGTATGATGCATAGATAACGCTTTCTGTAAAAACAATAATTATTTATTAAACACTTGCAATTTTTTTTTCTTACCTGGTAAGCTTCTTCTGTATCAAACTCAATATGACAGAAACCCTTGGATTTGCCATCTTTATGTTTACCCAATCGTACACTGATTGCATTGCCGACTTTCTCAAAGTGTGCTTTGATTTCATCTTCTTTAGTTTCAAAACTCAGGTTACCAACAAATAAGACAAAACGTGACTTTTTAACCGCTTTCTTCTGACCTTTACCAGAAACTTTATCTTCTGCTTTCTGAACAGCAGCCAACTTCTTTCCTTGTTTAGCTTTAGAAACTGGTTTCTTCTCCACTTCATCATTCTCATTATCTTCTTCTTCTTCATCAACATTTTCTGCTTCATCATCACTACCAATATTGGCCAACATATCTTGCAAAGTCACCTTGTCATCACTATCCAGTTTCATCTTTTGTACTTCTGTAGGCACCCTAGGCATATTCTTCACCTTAGTGCTTGTTTGTGAAGATGCAGGATCATAATTACCAGATCTTATTTTCTTCTCATAAGACTGCAAAATTCGAAGTTTTCTCCTTGCACTACTGGACTCAGACTTTGCAGCAGTTATGTTCCTGATTTCAGCCATAACATTGGGAAGTAATCGTTCTAACTCCTTAAATTCCTTGTCTTGCAAATGTTTAGCAAGTGTATGAACTAAACCAATCTTTCTCTTCTTGCTGTTAAATTTTTTAATCCTTTTCTTCATACCATCTGCCTTAAGTTCCTTCTTTGGACTTTCTTTCTGCTTAAGCCTTTTAGCTGGAATTTCTGTGTCATCACCATCTCCCAATAATTTTGGAACCTTCTTGTTTTTCTTTCCTTTCTTCTTAGGAACATTATCAATTGATGCATCTCCAAGAGCAGCAGTGCCTGCAAACTTGGCTACTTTGATATTGCTTGATGCAGAATCAGAGTCATCATTATCAGTAGTTTCATTCATGACAGGAACTTTGTTTTGCTTTTGCTCTTTTTGTTTCTTCTTGCTGCTGTTTTGCATTTTATTTACTTTCCCATTTTGTTGTTTTGGAGAACCGTTCTTCTTTTGCGGAGAAACATTTTTTGCTTTTACTATCGGTGACTTTGCAGTCTGATTACCAGCAACGGCTTTAACTGGTGATTTGTTTTTCATTATTGTACACGTAGAAATGATCTGTAAAATATTATAAAATTAATTAAAGAATTAAACAGTTTTTTAGAATATATTACCTCGAGTTATATATAAGCGGAGAAGGAAAACACGTGCTTGACCAAGAAACGTGTTTTTGAGAAGCTGCGCAGACCGTAGAGGGTTAAGTTTGTCAACTAGTGCTATATTTGTCTAAAGAGGGCATTCAAGGCATTTTCCGACTTTTCCCGATGCATTCCCCTCACTTTATTTTTAGTAAACTAAGTTTTAAAAAATACAGTTTTGTAACTCATTAATTAAATATTTATAAGCGTCATAAGTAGTATTAGAATGTATAAAATATAATGTTTTGTAGTGATTAAAGAATATTTAAAGTAATTGGTAATATTCAAGTTTATCGACTCCTCAGATATATCTTAACCTTAAATCAAACTCAAAGCCATAAAGCAAAAGACGCAGTCGAGCGCAGCTATCGAAATAGTTGGCTGTTTTCACCTACAAAGAATTGTGTTTGGCATTTATTGTTTACAATGCAAGCACGAGAAGAAAAGCAACTTGAAGCTGCTTTAGATACCATTATCCAACGCGTTAATGATCTGAAAACCTCAACAGCAGCATTGATATTTAAAATTGAAAATGAATATGATAGTCTTAACTGGCCAACATTACTTGATAACTATGCTCTGTTGTCCGGTCATGTAAGTTTTGTAATAAAATACTATGTTATTGATTTAATTATATCCTTTCAGTTAACATCTTTATCAAAAATACTAAGTCATGATAAATGTCCTATCCTGCGAAATCTAACTGTGTTACCCCTAATGCTCTCTCCTGAGAGAGATGAAGCTCTTGCACAAATGACTGAAGGCAGAGTATGCACATTTGCTCATGATCTTGTCCCAGATTATTTGAGAACTAAACTAGAACCTATGGCAGAGTCTAAAATGTTACAATTGGAACACAAAGCAGCAACACTTGCATTTGACAATTCTCAGAAACAAATAACAGCATACCAGAAAGTTGTGTCTCATGTTGGAGACATAGTCAGCAAAGCTAGAGAAGAATGGGAAGTGGAATCTTCTGCAAGAGGTAATGTCCAGCAGAACTCAAGCATGTCAGACACAAATGTACTTGTAGCTGCTGTTGGCATGGGCAAAGGATTAAAGGTAAACCCTATTTTTATTTCCCTTAAGAGTTTCTGGATTCTTATCACTCTTTTCATTTTACATACTCCCTCCCATTTCCTTTGTATTCATTTCTCAAGTTCGTTTTTGTTGGTCTCCTTGATTTTCTTCTCTTTCTAGATTCGCTTATTATTGGGTGTAATTATGCGTTACTTCCTCAATCTAAATGACAAAATTTTGTTTCTAGACTATGGTCAATCCAGTCTCCCAGGGTCAACCTGGTGTGATGGTAGCTCCACCCGGTCGCCCTGGAAGCGGCCCGGGTCCTGCAATGTCTCCTGCCGGGCCTCAACTCAGTAAAGCACCATCAGGCATCAAGACAAATATCAAAAGTGCGGTTCAAGTGCACCCATATAGTCGTTAATCTCCGCCTAATATATTTACAATGTTTATGAACATCAAGTAACTTCTCATGCATGCAAGGCGATGGGTCGATCTAACTTGTATTATTTATCTTTTAATAAAATGCAATGTACAGATTTTGTAATTGTAAACAACAAAGTGTATGAGTTTGATACATTAAAATATACGCTTAGCAAAACACAACTATTACTGCGAGTTAATGCTGATCGTAAACACGAAGAAAATAACAAAAATACAGAAGGAATTAACCGTACAGCTAAATATCAAACAACAAATATCAGATATATCGGCGTATTGTATATGATTTTAGGGGCTTCACTTGTCTATTTCGAACTCCTTGGTAGATGTAATAAACGTATAAGTATGTTTGAATGAGTCACATCGTAAAAAGTTTACTTATAGCGTTAAACCTTAGTAAAGGAATCGGGTTGGTATAGAACAGTTATATCGGTGCAACATACAGCTCGACAATTGTGTTTGAATATTCATATAAAACAAGTGTGATTAGCATGCTAAAAAACATGAAAACGTTTCTTGTCGGCTTGTGCCTACGCATTTGTCGTGTGATGTATATAAATAAGTACGTTCATTAGATTTCCATACACTTTCGGGGACGTTAATATACAGAAGATGCGCAAATGCATACATATTAACGCATATATAGACTTTGACATTTCAACAAAAACAACAAATAATATGTAGTATCTGCATATTTTACAGATTTGTGGTGTACGGATAGAACACTCACAAAACGCTTCAAACATAATTAAGTTTGTAATAGATAGTAATAATTACTTTTGTGCTCATATTGCAACGGTTGTTGATTCATTTGTTTGTGGTAATCAGTCCATAGTTTAAAATTTCACACTTTCTGTTTATACTTCTTGTCAAGTAAGGTTTAGTATTTCATGTTTAATTCGTATGCATGTTTACTATTTACATAGACAGACACTTTCACGTCCTAGAACTAGTCGTTTTTAATTTCTTAGTCTTTAGAAATGGCAAGTTTAGAAACATTTTTAACACTAAATTCCCTTTGCTTTGCGTTATATAACGAATTATGGGGTGTATATATTTTTCTTAGTAATATTTAAATTGTATATCATTGATCCCTATTGCATACAATTTTTGTAATCAACATCTTCGACATTTCATATTTTTATGCTCGTTTGAATTTAAATTTGAGCTCAGAGCGTCCAACCAACATTCACTATATTTTTTCTTATATTTATGAATTTAAAGCTTAATAGTATTGTATCACAATAAATATATTGCAATTAATTTTCGGATAAAATAATAGATTTGTTTAAAATAGCTTTATGTGAAATATTTAAAAACCCTAGAGTTTACCATTCTCTTGCAAAATTTGGTTTAATTTTGGGTCGTTTAGTGAAATATTTATGTCGCAAAAGGCACTTTTCAACTACATTTCATCCGCTCTTCTCAAAACATAACATATAAAATGTGTAATACCTTCTCATGCCGATATTTATCCAAACATCGCTTTACAATTATTACATTTAAGGACGGATATGTTTACATAAATACGACTCGTAACTTCACATAACACATGCCAATTCGTTTATATGTCAACTATACTTTTAAGTACACCTTATATTGAAACCATATTCTGTATTATTCTAAATTGTAGAATTCATAAACAACCGTATCGTATTACGTAAATGCTTCTTTGTAAAACATCATCACACTTTCCTACCAACATAGATAAAATATTAAATGTTGAAATGAGTGAATGTTGGTCAGGACTGGAGCAGCACAACCAATGTTTGCCTTATTAGATTATAAACAACTTACTACATATGAGTCCACTGTACAATGGTAGGATAGGGTACGATTACTTATTTGTTTGCTTTGTTCAAATTACGAAGAGTGCTTACCATGTTAATAATGGAATCGCGTTCCTACGACATCCTATTGTTATTTACAAGTGTAAGATGATTGTCTATAATGCCGTTTACTGCTGGCATTAATCTGGCGGCAAATAACTGAAGAGTTTGAACTTGTTTCTGATATGAGGACGCACATCTTCTTTCTATTGAAAGAGAATAATATTAGTATGATATTATTTGACAGATTTTACGTAGCAATCAGTAATTACCAACTGAACAAGATCTTCCAAAAAGGGTAAAAGTTTCATCAATTCAGAGTCAGTTCGATCAACAAACCAACTTTCAATGGGAATACCATTATTTAGCTGAAATATAACAATAACATTGTTAATAATAATTATTGCTAGGAATTTTACAAACATATTACCTGATATCCAAATGCTTGAGGTGAATTATCAACAATAATGGTCTTACTGAGATCCCTCCCAAGAATAGACAAATCCTTAATATAGTTACCATTTACACAAACACAGTGCTCTCTGAACAATCTATACTTAATCCACTTCCGATCAGGATCCAGTAGATTCAACAATTTATCCGCATATACCCTCTTACTAGCCGTGAATAAGATTACTTCAAAGATTCCAGCAACGCGTTCCATAAACTCTCTGAAGAAAGGCCGCGTCCTGACATAGACCGTATACGAACACTCTTGAAAGAGTACAGGAAAATGAAAACTGGCATCCGATAGCTCCTGAAGACTACAGTGCACCAGCGTCTCGTCCAAGTCCAACACAAGACTGAACTCCGGACTAGAGCGTGTTTTTAATGGCAGTGCTGGGCACTTCGATCGCATTTCAAATGTGAGTGGAGGCAAATGTTTGATGAAAACATAAGGATCGAAAGTTTCCCACCCCTCATCCGTTTCGGTATGCTCAACTTGTTGCTCTTGCTTCTCTTCCTGTTGTGGGAGAGGTGCCACACTGGCAATCATGTTTTCTTCGTGAGAATTGGTCGAATAAAAAGTGGAGTAGTCGTAGTTGAGATTATTGATAATGTCACCATTACGCGACATCTCTTCATCCAGCAGAGAAGAAAAGTCTTGAGTGTTCACGCCACTTAAATCAATCTGCAAATCTTGGTATTCATTCTTCATGCTGTAGTCATAATAGACGCTATCGCAGATTTTATCAGCGTATACTGAAGAATACTGATATTTTTCGCCAGAGTACAGATCGCGGTGCTCGGCAACAACCTGCATTGTTTCAGTACAGTTGAGATGTATGTTATTGTCGAGGTCAATCTTAGAATACTCCATCTCTTTGGGTAAATTCGGCAGATCCATGTTGTCCAGATTCGAAACATCCAGCATTTCCGAGGGTGAAATATCGGTGAGGCTAGTGACTGGCAAAGTTTCCACCGTTGATGGAACAATTAACGGTACTGATTGTAGCTTTGATGGCGATAATTCCTCCTGAACTATTTTCTCAACATTGTCAGAGTCTGGTTTTGGTGTAATTTGTTGCGAAAGTTGATGTGTGATCTGCATAGATTTAGACAAATTGGAATCGACTATACTATTGTTGGAATCAAGTTTATCGTGGTGCATATTTTCCTTCTCGTCCGCGTGCATTGGCAAAGCTTTGGAGCTGTTTGCTTGTTTCGCATGCTGGGGTGACTTTCTGCGAAGTGGCGGCGGTGCGCGAAGTGTTCTGAGTTTCTTCTTTGGATAAAGACTCAATCGCTTCGACGGCTTGCCGTTCGATTTGTCGCTTCTTAGCCACATGTTGCGTTATACATATTGACTGAAACGACGTAAGCAATTTCAATTTTTTTTTTCAAGTCAAGATAAACTTAATGAACATATAGCTAATAGACTTCAATAAACCCTTTCTATGAAAGCGTTATCATAATTATTACTTAGTAAATACACATCATTAACCAGTAATTAGATGCAATTGCGGAAAATGATAGATAGTAGAACAATTAAATATGCAAATAAATTCTACTTATTTAGTTTTAAAAAAAGCAGGAATAATAACGACATGAATTGCAATAACTCGATCGAAAATAGCACAGACTCATTTTCTTCCGTTTCTACAGAGATGTTTATGAAAACTTGATGAAAAACACGAAAAACAACTACACCGAGCCATTGCGTGCAAGGTGCATTTAGTTGCAGGTGCGATGTAATCACTGCTCTCTCTAACATTCTGCTCAAACAAATGAGCATCCAAACTTCAAATATCCATGTCATGACACCCGACAAAATAGGAAATTACATAAAATTGAGGAATTGGATTGAGGAATCCAATTCTTTGCTTGGCATTATTGATATTTTACTAAACTAGTTGATTTCGTCTCTACATTTTCGACCGTTCGGAAAGTGGGCGTCCCTAAACATCGCGCGTTCCCGCGTTGTCACAAAAATATAAACAAATGCATCAGGACGCCGAATGATGAACAACTAATTCAACTTATAATAATTCTCTATCATAAAGTGATATTTATTAGCGCCAAACCAATATAAGAATCATTGTCAAGATACTTTTCAGACATCGCAAATGAGCTTGAATAAGCAGTCGAGATGGAACTCAAATCAGAGTTGTTGCGCTCGCCAATTGTTGCATACAGAAAAATCGCGAACGGATATTGTTAAGAGCAATGTCAACGTATTTCAATAATATATCAATAATTTACCTGTCAGAAGCCGTCCAATCGAAGCCAAACCAGATGTATTTCAAATGCCGACGCACATCTCCTTGTACCATCCACACTCGACGCCACAGCGAAACCAAGCATAAATCAAGATGGCGGCGTACGCTCGCTATTATAATTTATGGATCCGCGCCTGCGCAGTAATCCCTAGTTTTCATTGAGTAATTTTCTCGTGTTGGAAGGTTTGCATATAGTTACAGATAACTAATGCAATACAATTGAAAAAATATACTAATAAACCAAAGACCAACAAGCACAACTAGTAGCATATACATTTTAAAATTATCACGGTTTTATGACACCTTATTTTTGATAATCATATAGTTAGAGTATATAATATAAGTTTCTTCTAAAGGAAACAATTCTTACGTTGCTGCTTCAAGCAACATTAATGTTGCTCTCATTCCTTTGCTTTTTCCATCCAATTCTAGTATCTTTCTCAATTAGCATTTGCTGTATGACTCACAACACAATTTTTGTACCAAGAGGCGGTAAGCTAGTTCAATTATTCAATATCTACTAAGTAGCAAATATAAAACGTTAACGCGCCAACTGGACAATTAATGCAGCACACATCTCAAAGAACTCCATAGTATGGTGTCCCACAACAGAATTGGGGGTTAAACTCCCTGTAGCCACAATTGGAGTAGGCACGGAAGTACCCAATAATGAAGCGCCAGTGTTCTCAGAACTTTCATCATTGGACAAGCTCTTAAAATCTAGTAAATAGCTTTTGTAATCAACCTACACAGAATAAAATAATTAATTAAAGTTTACACACTATTACACAATTAAAATGGTTCTTACTTGGTAAAGCTGTAAGGACATCTTAACAAATTTATCATGCATTTTACTCTTCTCACGGACACGGACATGATAAGGATTTATAACTTTCCATTCGTAACCAAGAGCTTTCATGGCGCGATATACTTCCATCATTATATCATTCGGCCGGCTCTGCGAACGAATGCCCAAATGCCATTTCGCGCGCTTGACTGGAGTGCCGCGCTCCCCAGAGGCGGCATGATTGGAGGCAATAACACGATCACGGAGAGGGGCAATACGCTCTGGATGTGGCTTCAAAGGACTTGTTCCAAAATCTGCTGGGCTAGGACTCATGTTTATAACTGGTGGAGGACTGCCAGCAACAAAAAATTCTTTCAGCTCTGCTTTAGCTGCTTCATCAGCGATGCGTTTATTGTCGATGATAAGATGGTAAGCGATAGCCAATTGATCGTGAGCATCCCCACTTAACAGCGCTGTGTGAACTTCAGTATCTTTCACCCCAAATTTATCACAAACCTAATAAAAAAAGAGAATATTATAAATGTTCAGGCATCAGTTTTCATTTATAATACCTCAAAAACGGCATCAGTATCAATAACAGAAGAATCTTGTTCAACAGGTGATGGGAACAAATAAGCAGGGCAGTCCTTTTGGAACCATTCATGTTTCTTTATGTCATCTATTGTTGCACGTTTCATTGGATCAGTTTGTAACATATGACATAATAAGCTAACCACACTCTTGTTCAAGTATTCAGGGATTGGGAAAATTCCTGATTTGATTTTCTTGAAAAGTGTGGCTACTGCATCGTCGTCAAACGGCAATGTTCCACAAAGCAAAGCATAAAGTATAACACCACAAGACCATATATCTACCTCAGGTCCAGCATACAGTTTTCCAGAAATTACCTACAAGTCAATGGAGAAAAAATTAAACATTGTTAATATTTCAATAAAGACAACATACTTCTGGTGCTGCATAATTTGGTGATCCACAACTAGTTCTCAAAAACTCCCCATCCATCATCATGTTACTTAATCCAAAATCAGCTATCTTTACATGCATATTATGATCCAACAACAAGTTCTCAGGTTTCAAGTCTCTGTGAACTATCATATGCCTGTGACAATAGTCCACACCTGAAATAATTTGCTGGAAGAATCTCCTTGCTTCATGTTCTTGCAACTTGCCATTGTTTACAATATACTCAAATAGCTCACCCCCAGAAACATATTCCATAATCATAAAAATATCAGTAGGTGTACTGATGACTTGATAGAGCTTAATAATGTGAGGATGTCTAAACAACTTTAAGTTCTGGATCTCACGGCGAATTTTACCAACTACATCAAGGCTCTTTATGCGTTGTCTGTTGAGAATCTTTACAGCTACTTTATGCTTAGTCAGCTGGTGCTCGCCGATTTTCACCTTGCCGAAGGTGCCAACGCCGAGTGTTTTGCCAAGTGTATAGTGGCCAATTTTCACGAGCGGCTGGACATCTTGTCCATCGGCTTTCTCCATTATGATGGATTCAACTGGCAACTTGATAGAATGTCTGTTGATTACAGGACAGGTATTATCCGACACTTATGTAATTTATGCTGTTTAAGCAAGCACTGATGCACATTGAAGTTGATTGTTTGATGTCCACAATATAGAGAAGTTGTGTAGTAAAGTTTTGTCCCGATTTTTGTGGACAAGACAAGAAAATGCGTCGTATTTTAATGCGAATTTTCGGTAATATTCGACAGCTGTCTTTGGGAGGGCCGAGGAAATAAGCAGTGATAATCAGCTGTCGGGCCTGTCAGCCGTCACCTGATGGTTTTAGGAAGATTTAGCGTATAAGTTGCTTTAAATCTAGGGGGGATGATTTGGTATCTTTAACATCTATTTACATTGCATATAAAACAAATGTAAAGAAATAGCTTTATTTTTCAAATTGTTTTAAATTGTTACCACGAGTTATCATCGTTATCACGTACCCCACGTACGCACTGTCAAATATGTAGAAACTACCAAAAATATCTTGTAAGATGCGTCACACCGTGTTAAAAATGGGAATCAAACGTGGCCTAGTACTCTATCAGAACGGCAGAGGCGCTGGAGGGCGCGTGTTTAACCTGTTGTACTACAAGATGCGAAAAATTGTTAGTAAAACGGGAGTTGTCTGCCGGGCTGTAACTATATATTTCCAAGTATTGTTATTGTTTAGAAAACAAATATGATAGACGTAGAAAAGCAATTATTCTTGCAGCAAATGCTTTCAAAGGGGACTATTATGATTGATGATGCCATAACATTAATGAATAAAATTATTACTGAACTAAACAGAGCTTCAAATGATTTACCCTGTGATAAAATAGGTTGGAACAAATACAGAATTTAATTGGATTTACAAGTATTGAATGATATTTTGTAGATATGCGGTATATGAAATCAATGGCCAAAGAACTTAATCAAGTTATAAAACCAGAGGAAATTCAATTCACCTTTACAACTTGTGAAGTTACTGGAACCAAACAACTTACTCTGCACAGTATTGGACATAATACAATAACAGAATTGCAATCTTACTATTCACCACAAGAACTAGCTTATTGGTTGCCAGTTATGGAGGAAATAATAAAGTCCAATACAAAGTCAATGAATAAAATTGGTTGCTTAAATTTGGTCAAGAAATATCAACTAGAAATTTCATTAGATGATGCAGAAAATTTTCTTAAGAAATTTACAGACCAAGCATATCTGATTTTTGATAATGGATTATATTATCTTGGAAGTAAAGCAATATGTGAGTTTCATAAGGATTTGCGAAGAATTTATGAAGATTATGTACAAATTTGTGAATTATGTTCTGAACTTGTCTGTCATGTATGTAAATGTAATAATCTACATGTGACATTGAATAGACTAATTAAATTTTAATTTTAGGGCAAGATGTGCATGAATTGCAATAAGTTAATGCATTTATATTGCTTACAAGCTGCTGTTGGGACCAACAAAGAGTGTGCATTGTGTCATGTTCAGTGGAAAAACTTTGAACAGGAGCAATCCAGAAATTCTACATCACAAATTGAAGATAATGATATAGATAATGCTACAGAAGTGGAATTGGAACATGAAAACATTGCTGAAACTGATACCTATAGTCAAAGTGCGCGTATTACTAGAAATTCGTATAGATCGCAGCGAAAAAGGAAGCGTTAGAATAACCCATACATATTTACTCATTATTATTGATAAACATAGTTTAACGTTATCATAACTTTTGCCCTAATTTTTACCTACAATACCATTCAATCTCCCAGGCATTGTTAAGTCCTCTTAGGATATGGTAATAAAGTTGACAGCAGTGTGATTCGAACCCACGTCCTTTCGGACCGGTGCCTAAAACTAACACCTTACACACCTGAACATTCAGTTTCTATGTTGTAATTTCGTTTCCTCAATTCCATAGACCATTAATTTTAATATTATGTTAGGAAAACTATTTTTTAAATATTTTTGTTCATGTACCTTTAATGTGCTTTTTTTCATATATATATATATATATATATATATAAATATATTTATATATATTTATATTTAATTTCTTACAAGTTGCATGGTTCACTTAGTTACATTTCCTTTTTGTAATTCCTTTTTTTAGCTTAAATTAATTAGTATGGGTGCATTATCGGAACATTACATTTAATTCATGTTTGTCCTGCTCATTAACTTTACTATAATATAATTTACATTGATACATCTGGCGCATTCAATGCTTGTTATTTTTTGTAGCTGTCTCGTTTTTTGGTTGAGTCGCGTTCGTACTCCCTAAAATTCTCGTATCGGTGAAAAATTATTCTACTTTCAAGTTAACTTATATTAATCATTTTCATTAATCTTTACTGGTTAGCCTTACGTCCGCGCTAA
This sequence comes from Diploeciton nevermanni, assembly GCA_027575565.1. Lineage (NCBI taxonomy): Eukaryota > Metazoa > Arthropoda > Insecta > Coleoptera > Staphylinidae > Diploeciton > Diploeciton nevermanni. The sequence goes on from JAODIE010000012.1 coordinate 2,755,757, forward strand.
TGTTCACCGGATGCTTAAAAATTTCTGTTATCTAAGATTGAGTAAAGGTTTACATTATTTTATCTTTTTAATAGAAATATGAAGGACATCGAAACGTATCAATATTTTTGTTTAATCATTACTTGTTACATTAGGTAATCATTTATTATATGCTAGGTACTTAATATTTGTTTCTGTGTTTTGTGTAGTTTCAAATTCATTCCCTATCATACATATTGTGTTTGCACACAAAGTGAAAGAAGTAGTGGCACCCTTCGATTTCTTATAACTTTTACAATCATCTTATATATCAATGTCTATGCAAGTCATTATCCAAAAAAGTCAAACACATGAAAATGCATTTTGGCTGTATAATATGTATTCTAGACGCATAAGCTTACGCGTGTATATATATTATCTTATTTGCCTGCACAACTTAAATTTTGATGAGTAACAGTACCAAAACCAAAGGTTGATTGTCTACATTTGCATAATTGATGAAAATGATTAAACCAAACCCACAAATGTAGATTTCCGACATTTTACTTGAATTCTATAGCAATAAACAACATTCCTATCTGTAATAATATACAATTTCCATATATATCTGCTAAAATCTGACTAACAACTTAATTGTCAACATTGTTAATAAACATAAGTAGCCACCATTCGTTCGAAAAGTTTAGCAAACATGGGCGTTTGTGAGCACAATTATTAATTCATTATCTGCATTCCGATTCTACGCAGTTTGTATTACTATTATCTAGCAATTGTCAAATAAATTCTATCGCTAGAGGCAGAGAAGAAAAGAACATGTTATACAGCCAGCCAATTTTCATCATACACACTCAACAATGTTATCTAGCTTATAAGTTAAATATTGTATGCAACGTTTGCGAATAAAATATAATTTCCTAATTATTAGAGCTCTTTAGATTTATGTCTACGTAATAGTCTGATCTAAAAAATTATATTATTTTCTATCATAAGTTTGGTAATCACCTATTCAAATATAAAACAGTTTCATAGTATTACATCAATCATTTCTGAAGCACAAATGTTAGTTTTTAAATGTTACTTAGTTAATTCTATTTTACATTAAGACAATTTGTAGTCGTTTGCAATATGCAATTGTTTTGCCCTTTTCGCATCAATATGATTGACGATTGTGTAGTTACTTGTAACGCTTAGCATGGATATTTGGGAATGACCGTCAATTATATACAATGCATAGAATTCACTGCATCAGGAAAATCACTGCATGTTTGAGTATAATGAGAGTCTCCAAAAATAGATTAGTATTTCAATTAATTCGCAGCTTATGCCTATCTACACACATACGCTATCTCTTTTCGTCCAAAATGCGTTGCATGTTTTGCGTTTGAATCTGACTTTAATTGAGAAGGATTTTAATGAATGCAGAAGGAATGAAAATCAAAGGGTTGCAGGCATTGTCCGCTCAATTTCGCTTATTTTCAAATCTTCAAACAATGACTAGAAACAATTTACTAAAAAAAAAAACTATTTTCCCCGACTTATCGAATATTGAACGAACAACAATGAATAAATCAACGCAACAATTCAATTTTCATTCCTACTTTATTTATTTCTCATGTTTTTGTTTGCTTTGTTTGTATTGTTATTATAATATTTTTGTATCAATTATAATCCGCCCTCGCCGAGCGTCGATGCAGTCACAGGTTGCAAATTCAGAGTTGAAAATCAAAGTTTCTAAATCAACGTCTACATAAGAATATAAAGTGTGTGTGTTTGGCTTAGAATTATGTATGATTAGCTTAATTATTCATAGATTTGTTTACATAATAAAAGGTAAATAAATTTAATTACAAAGTTAAAACAGCCACAAAGTAATATTTTTAAAATTTAAGAGTGATTACTTTTGTTTCGTCCTAGCACGCATTCACAATACAAAAAGAATAAATGATTCAATGTGAAAACATCTAATATACAAATGTAACGAAATAAAATAGCAAAAGGTTTGAGTCTCCTTTTTGATGTGCAACTCGCCGCAGCCAAAAAGTGTCATAAGCTTCAGCTCCAGTGCACAACACAAAAAGCAATAAATTATTACCCTCCAGTATAAGGATTCCAACATGACTTTAAAATGACGGAGTACTTTCCTCATTTATATATTATATATAAAAAAAGAATTCAAACACGAAACATGCTACACTTATGTTACGAGTGTTTTGTTTATTTTGTTTGCGTCCATCAAAAACATAACCACCACAACAATATGTCTAACAAGGTAAGCACAACGGTTCTTTCACCCGCTCGCGTTACTTACAAATATTATTCATGTATGTCTAATGTCAACTTTCAACTTGCGATTCGACATCACCGCCGTCATCGTAACCATCTCATTTGTTATTCAATTGTTTTATAAGTAATAATTATATGTATAGTCATAATGATAATAATAGATATAGTTAATATTTAGATTCCTATATACAGATGACCAATTAACTATATAGCACATTCTTCTTTAATTAGTTATTTTAGTGTATAATATAACATAGTCGGTTTTGCTTGTTTCGTCATCATCTCGCACACAGGCAGCCACACTCATCTCTCCATCACGCATCTCATGTGACGTCACATTCCCTAACGTTTTGACATAAATCTCAAAAAGTAATAAACTAATGTAGACAACATTCGACACCGCTCCATTTGTAATAGTTTGTAGGTTTACGTCTGTTAGCTAGCAATTCGTACAAAAGTACTTGCAATTAAAGAAAAACACACACACCACATGCTACCCGCCAGGTGCGTACGCATCAACTAGATTACTTACAACACCGTGTGACAAGAGTGGCTTTTACGTTTATAATGGTTCAAAGGGGCTATCAAAAAGTGTGTGTCAACAGTTTGGCTGGTTGCAAAGATACCGCGAGAAAGAAACATTATCTTACAGGTGCGAAAGACATCCGCACAACTTGTCTCATTTGCAACACATTAGAAAACCTGTTTAATCCCTATATGACTGTGTGGCTTATATATTGTTATTTATAATTTATATAAATTTAATACATGGGAGTGCAAGATAGACCCCCGGCCGTTCTGCAGAGACGTGCAGTTGCGTCACCATCATCGTCGAGGAAGTCTTCGCAGAAGGCGCAATAGATCGGGACTTGCCGCTACGGCCGCTGGTAGTCGTAGAGTCTGTTGGTCGAAAGTAGCTTTAGTCCCTAGCATGCTAACACACAAATGCACACACGGATACACGAGTTTCTTGCGTTTTGCGCCTTAATTGTTGGCCGGCTCCAGTGGTCAATCTTGATCTGTTTTTGCTGGTTGATTGGTTGTTGGGTGATAGGTGTAGTGCCTCGCAGAACGCTCGCGTTTGTTTGTTTGGTTGATAGCGGTATTATATTACTTACACGATTACTGCAGCTGCTTGTTGGCGAGAATAGGATGCGCGATTGGAGGGATATCACTTCTTTGATGGCGGACAACTGTTTGACGATATCATTTTTTTGTTATGAGTGATCTCTAGCTCGCTTAGACGCTTCCACAGTTCGTCCCGCTCCTTTTCTCTTTTCTTTTCTCTACAACAAGCCAAAAGACGAGAATAAGTTAATAAATAATTAGAAGTAGAACAAAAAATCCCTACTTTTCATTGGCATGCATATTATATCCATGAAAACAAAAATGACCATAATCTAACCGCAAACTATACAACTCAAATAAAAAGCGTCTCTTTTGTTTCCATGTCCAGTAATTTACTATCAAAATTTATTGACACTTTTTAATTCTCACTTTTGTCGTTCAGCTTTGTAACTGGCCGTCAACTCGTCGAAAAGTTTAGAGTTCATTTCCATAAAGGTCTTGAGCACGTTGTAAACCAGCGCAACAATTGTGGGATTCCAGTGCTCTTTTGAGATGCGGTATAATGCCGGAAACATGATAGGCATAATCACATGATTGTTCTCCTCCATCAGAGACATGATGTACTCATTATTCCAGAAGTACAACGCGCGCTCTGCAACCTAAAATACAATGGATATTTAGTACATGCTTTGCGTTCAGAATAAGTGACAATTTACTTGAAAATGTGGACTTGATACACATCGGGCAATTTGTCTGAAAAGCTGTTCCTGGATACGCGTAAACTGCGATGGTTCAATTACATCTAGCACCTCTTCAATCTCTCCTAAATACATCACTTCCTTTTGGCTGCATGTTTTTGGCCAAAATCGAAGCAGTCCTCGAACTACTGGCTCTGTTAACGTAGGATCCTTTTCAAGAAATTGTACCACACAATAAGCCAACTAAAAAACAGTAAAAGACAGTAAGCATAAGACATTGTCAGAAAACGATTCGAAATAAATTTATTATATTCTTACCTGCGCATGATATAACGATAGGCACTTCACCTTATGCAGAGGAATAAGCACCTTGACGAGGAACTGCTTGTGCTCTGCTTTCAGAGGCAGCGCAAAGCCATTGATGATGGAGCCCAGAATCTCAAGCAACTCGCCAACGCCGTTAAAATGCTCCGTCTCATAGACAAATCGCAGGAAGATGTTGTTGATTTGCTTGCGGATGAAGGCGCGTAGCCCAAGAAACTTGCCGTAAATACGGTGTAACACCGTCTTGAGAAAGTCCCGCTCGCGCGGGTCCTCCGAGTCAAACAGTTCCAACAATTGCAGTACAAACTTCTGGTCAATAACACGTTTCCCGATCGTCGGCTGAAAGTCGCTGCTCTCCAGGAAGCGCAGGAAAAACTCGTACACCAAATTTAGGTGTGGCCAGCTAGCCTCCAGCGTTGGGTCGTCTTCCTCTGGGTCAAAATCAGGATTCTCGCTCGGCGGTAGTGTTCGGAACAAATTAGCCGATATCTGCAGTCAAAAGATGTGATAAAGTAAATAACTAAAGTTATTTATCGTTGCTGTAGATAATTACCATTTTAATAATTTCTGGGTATACTGCTTCAGTGAGAACACCCCGGCCTCCGGTGATGTAGTCAACCAATTCGTTGAGCGTACATCGTTTGACTTCTTTACCCTTGAGATCTGCCACAGGGTCCATAAAGTCGAACGGCACACAGCATTGCCGCAGTTTACGGATAAAGAGATCTTCCTGCTCCGATGTCGAGACATCTGGAAACAAACAATTTGTTAAGACATTGCTCACAAGTTGCTTCGCAAACATTGACATAAAAATCCGATAGTGTGTTTATCGATAGAATTAACAGGTGGCTGTATTGCTACTTCTTAGTTTCTAAGCAATATTTCGAAACAACACACCGGATAAGTCCAATAAGTCATCGCCATCGTCATAATTGCTCATGTTTACAAATCAATTCAAGACATACTGACATATTATTGATACGAAATAATTTTACTACAAGCACCACGAGCGAATCAATCGATACTAAAACAGTTAATTAACGACATATCTTCCACGAATAAATACCGAATAAATACAAATTATTAACCACACGAATTAATTTGAATTCCTAATTCACACGAACATGACCATCATCACCGAGTATCAACACAGGCTTTGTAGACAATTTAATAACGATTCTGAAATCAGAGCACACGTCGGAGGGAAATCATTCACGATCGTTAATTGAGCATTGCGTTCGTGTCCGTGAACGAGTTAAAACTCGCATTATTCGCGATCTAAATAGTGACCAATGATGCGCCGCTGCCGCCATGGCAGTGGCTTTGTGCTGGCAACCCTGCCATCGCATACATGCCGCTCCAGCCGCTGTGTGAGCTTCGTGCAGTGGCCAATGTATATCGATCAAAATATTTTCTGTGATTAATTTATAATTGATTGCGACGATGGAGACTGTGCGAGCCGTACACGCTAAAGAACACATATCAATATAAATCATTCCAATTGTTTGAAATTGATTTTCATCCATGGGTTGCAAGCACTGTATTGAATGCAATTACACCAACAAAATCACTCGTCACCACCATGATCCACTACTTCACTTCCACAATGTGAAGAATCACATTCCTCATTGACAACACTTGGTAGATTGGATTGTTGGCAGCACACTTCGTAAATTGTAGCAAATGCACATTTATTTATATAATTCAAATAAACGCTTGTACAATTATCAAGCCGATGTGATCTCGCATCTGGTACACAAAACAAACAATAAATGTTCAATTAATGCCTAAATGTACTTCACTATGTGGGTGAATGGAAATAAAAACAGCGAGTATTATCGATAAAATAGTAAACATATAATCAAAACTTTTCGCAAAAAAATGATGGTTGAGTTCCTTCTCATTATATTAATGAGCTCATCCTTCGAGACTTGACTTTCATTCAAGTTTCGTATTATATGCGTTATCAGCTCTGCCGGAAACAGTTTAATTCAATTGGCACTAACTTGCTTAATGCGCCACAGCTTCAATGCCAAAATTGAACAATAATTTCAAGTGAAATCAAGCTTGAGATGACCTTGTAAGCTATCTCATAACTATCTAATAACACTGTAAGATTTTAACAGAATTCAATGTTTAAATATTGTTTGAAATATTTTAAGCTAATACAGTCTTTCTTGCCTTTAAAAAGGTAGGGTGGTAAAAGTGCTTTTAATTCTGAACCCAAATTGAATTTAATTTAAAACCAAATTTATATGAATATTAAAAAGGTCTTGTAAAGCACGCATAAAAATTCATAAAATGCAAATGTACTGAATCAATACGAAATATTATGCACAAATCTTAATTTAACACATTTCTACATGCGGTAGTAGCTACCACAAGTAGTTTTAATTGCTTTTCTAGCCTTCGTAAATTTATTTATAATTGAAGATGCTCAATAAAGTAGATAAAAACTCAATGAATTTAATTTATCTGCAAGTAACGTAGCTATCATAATATTGACGCAACTACCTGATTTATGTAGTTATATTCGTCAATCAACGTAAATAAACATTTCGTATCAAATGTGCATCAAATCCTGCAGCACATATGGAAAGTTAGAGAATTAAGAGCAATAATATCTTCTCCCAAATGCCGTTAAACAATCCCAAATGACCACCATGATTCGCCACCCGAGGTTGTTTCCTCGGAGTATTTATCAGATATGATAAGGTCAAATAGCCACCGTGAGTAATTAGTAATTTTATACATTAATGGTACCAAAACTATGTTATTCACACAGGTGGTGTGTAGAAGGTAGTAAAATTGAGAAGTTGATGAATTATTAATTAATATTCATCAATTATAATTTAATTATTAGCTTCTTTAATTGCTTGCTTTTTAAGTGAGTTCAATTGTGTTCAATTTCATTCGGACTTATCACACTAATTTATATACATAATCGTAAAATTAGAGAAAAACGTACAATATTTAAATGACCTTTATTTTAACTTAAATGTGTATTTTGTTTGGCAAATAAAAAATTCATACCAAAGAATACGATTTAGTGTATACGAATAGTGTATTCAATCATTTCGATTAAGTTATTTATTTTCTATATCTGATAATTTCTCTAGACGCAAATTTAATCAAAATCCCTTTGTGATTCGTCTAAACTGATGAATATTGCGCTTTCAAATACTATACCTACAGCACCCATCCATGTCAGACACCTTTTGCTAATCGTTTACAGAGATATAAGAAAATCATAAATTGTATAGAGTAGCCTAATAAATGCAAAAACATTTCATAGCAAATATCAATATTTTCCTATGCATTAAATCTATATCTTTGATTTCTGTGATTTCAAATACTAAAGTCGGGCATATATTTCAACTTTGTTGAAAATCTCATAATCTAAACATTTCAAAATTTGAATATTTTACTTCTGCTTGCTACAATCACCTCACCTAAGGTCTGCTGCATCTCAGTAGCTCATACATTGTGTCATTGTATATTTAATACAGTAAACATGGCTCCAAGCAGAATAAGATATCGTCGGCCAGCCTATCCTAACGTTTGCAAGCAGCAAATTGAGCCCGTGTTCGAGTTAGTGTTTGCGCTCGTTATTCATTTGAGGTCGACGAGTGGGCGAAACGGCGTACGCTGCCCGGGCTCGGCAAATGCGTTTGCTGGGCGGCAGAAAGAGGCAGAAAGCCCGCCGCCCAAGAGGCGGCTACGACATTCACATGGGCACACATGCGCCAATCTAAAGTCAAAACACATACGAGACCGTAAACATGATAGATAATACAGCCGTATTGGTTGAACCGAGGTGGAGATGCCGAGACAATATGCAATGCTGATTGGGTTTATATCACCGTGAAACCATAAGACGCACAATTGGATATGTCAAAGTTAAATTGGATAGTGGCAAAATACTGAAAATTGTGATGTTTTTGGGTGGAATTTCTTATTTTGTCTTGAGTTATACCAATTTTTTGGAATGTCAAATATGAAATTGCTTATCAATAATTTAGTTTTAAGTTGTAAAATGTTAGGGAGAAAATATTGGATCTGTAAAACTGGAAAGTAAAAACTAATATAAAAAATTATTTACTAAAAAGATTATGAAGCACGAAAAAATAAATCTTGTTAATCACAATAATAAATTCTATATAGAGATACTAAAATATGATAAATAGTTTATAAACACGGACTACCCAATACTCGCATTCGAAATTAAAACTATTAAATGGCTAAAAACTGTAATTACCTATTTTGAATTGAATGCAAAACACCTTCAAAAATCGCAGTTTTTCTGCTCAACATAATTCCAACATCACCCAATTCTTATTCAGTGCGGTACTCAAGCAAAATAACATTTGGCCCAGTTGGCTAAAAGGGTGGCTCAAAATAATAAATCTCCTCGGCATAGACAGCGTTACGTTAGAGCCAGATTCAAAATGTTTTCAAACTTCTCTCATTGCCAACTCACTTTACGCCTCTGCCTACATGCCCGCATACCAACATGCAGCGACCACGATTCCCGACATACTCATTACTGCAGACAGTCAGTAACATGCATGATATAAAGTCGACACCCAGAGACACGGGTGTTCACCAACGTGTTCATGGCATATACGCGCGCCGTAGCAAAATCATGAATGAAAGCGTTCTAATATGGTGAGAAGTTGTTCGTTTGCGGCCTGTGGCCATGCGCCGCCGCGTGCGCTGCCTCCTGCCTTGTTCGATCGGGGGCTGGCTGGTGCTGTTGCTGGCTGGCGTCGCACAGCGTTGGCCGACGGCGGAAAACGCAGCCAAGCGGGCGCGCGCCAGAGACACGACGTAAAACGCACGCGAGAAAGTACACAACACACGGCGTGCAGAACACAACACTTCGCGGAAGCCGCGCGCTCAATGACTGCAGAATAAGTAATTAGAATACAGATGGAAGAAAAAGAAAATATTTTCATATCAAAGCAGAATCCTAGTAACAAAGATAGTGTTATTCACAGAATAGGAATGAAAAATGATATAATACTCAAGCCAAACTACGATTATTTACAACAAGATGTTGTTTTCTTAATCTTGTCCATTTACCACATAAATCGCAAAGGTTGATCAAGACTAAAAATGAGTGGTTACATTCAAAATTTGCTTGACGCTCTGTGGAATTAATAGATAGGTTTTTTTAAGTTCATATCAACCATATTCCGAGGAAAAGTTCCAACATTCTATTTGCAGATTATTCAATTCGAGTGTAGTGTCGTGGAAAGCAAAAATAAATCAATTCGTTACCGGTTGCGCTTCCCTTTACTGCGTCATCCAGCACTACACCATCGCCAAGTCTACCTTCATCCACATTCTAACTTCGTTTCACAGCCTGCCGACCGCCTTCCTGTCACCCATGTTACCAGATTCATATAGCCACAATTACACAGGTACTCGATGATAAATTCCGCACGGAAAACTGATTTGTATCTCCGCATTGAGATTTCCTCACTTTCCGTCTCGTCCCCGTACATGGAGCATTTCCTGTCAGATAGCAGCATGAAATATCCCATTCCTCATTTCAATGTTACCAAAATGGTTGAATGCTGGAGCACACTGCGACATAAATTGCAGAAATGGCCGATTGCCAACCGCACCTGTTGCTGTAATCTCTCATTATATCGGATGTGTAACAAGTGTTGATAAATAATTTGATTTAGTTTTCATTAAAGTTCATTGCTACATGCTTAAGCATGAAAGAAAATGAAATGACAAAAGATAGATTTTGTAATAAGCTGCAATTCCAATCTGTATGTATTCTGTGTTGTTTACAAACAACCACATTAGCTTCGGCATTTAATTACAATTAGCGCATTGCATATAATCCAAGAATAGATTAACCCTGAGTAATCAAATTATGTGCGAGATTAATGTACATCCATTAAACAGTGATTCGATTTTCCTCAAATGTCAGGTATGGTTGAAATTGAATATTAAGTTAAATACATACAAGAAGACATATTCTAATATCTGAACCAGGATTTGTCATTTTTCATCGTTTTGCTGGTTAATCAAGAATTTCTTAAATATTGTGGCTTACGCCCAAGATATCTTAATCGAAATCTGTAACTTTAAAATAAGTAATCTGTAATCAGTAAATATCAGCAGCTAAAAATACAATGAAAATCCTAAAATTATGTAAATATACAACCACCTCTGCCTTTTCCTTCTACTCCCACATTAATTATTCACACAGGATGATCTAAAGCTAAATATTTCGTGTACGCGCTTAGCATAATTGCATATGAATCATATTCCCGCTGTATTTGCATTTTCAGCCAAGATCTCACATACACGCAACTCACCAGGAGCCCACCCCAAAATTATGACATCGATTATTCAAAGTTATATATAAACTGCTAATACACTCATCCTGTTATTTTCACGCGTCGAATGACTGAGAATAAAATGCAATCGACGAGGAATTTGCAAATATTCCTACTAACTCTAATGTACTGCACGCATACGTGGAGCCGAGAAATGCGGACGTATGCTGTTATTTTTATATCGGTGCGACAGTTTGTTGCGATTTCATCGGCACATTCAATGTACAACACTCGTCGAAGTACACAAATATAAAGTCTGCGATACGTTTTGCGAGATCGACCGACCTTTCAGGAGTGTGAATATTTTAAGAACTTGTCACAAAATGGAAAAGGAGAGCGACACTCTCGATGTTGGAAAACCATTTGAAACAAGAACTTTTCTAGAATTAAAGTTTAAGAAATTTGAGAATTGAAAAGAAAGAAATGAGAATGCATTTATATATCTATGTTATGAATTAATAAAGTTGAAAACATAAATTACTCCCATGTAATGAGAATTAATTGTTTGTTTTATGTGTTGAACTAGCGACATGTTTATGATTCACACACAATTCACGCCATATGATGTTACATTATTTAACCGAAAATCAATACCAGGTGAAGAGTAGAAAACTTGAAAACAAAATGATAAATCAACCTCACATGCCACATGGCAACTCTGTCAGCAAGATTTTGAACTTCATATTCTACATATATTCATCTATTAAAAGAGACCCGATTTACAATAAACATGTTAATCACCTGCTCCCATAAATATCAAAAGAAACATCTTATCTAGCTGATTTCTCATTCGATACCTCCTACATCTAAAACTAGCAACTAAACCACGAGTTAAATAAAGTGCATACTATAGATAATTAATTCCAATTTAACTAAGACGGAACTAGAAAGTCACAACCTTTTCGATGCGGGCGAGTTTACAATTAATAAGTAATATATTTGTACAAAGTAATCCGATACTACAAATCCTCCTTCTTATATTCATCTACCGTCCAATCCACAAACGAATATGCTGAATGAAATCAAATTAATACAACCACAATAACGTAAGTTTGCCACTTCGTTTAATGAATAATGCAATCAGACATATCATTCTCATGGAGATGGCATGTCTGCATGTTTCCACACTCGTGGAGACGGCAGCAACGGTGGCAACAACGTCGGCGGCGAGCGCGTGCGTATTAAAAAGCGGAAGAAATTGATTTCAATCAAACCGTCTGCGTCTCTATGTGCTCGACGTATACGTAGAGCACGTTCTCAAGCCCGCGACAGCTAGTTATCGCAAATCAGCTGATTTCTTAGATTGCTTCCCATTTGCATATTAACTTGACTAAGGAGACTTGTGCAAACGTATCTAATATCTAACAGTACACGGCTTTGTTGTATTTACTTTGAGATCAGCTTAGAGGAAAGTTGTATAGAATATAGTTTGAAGTACGTTGAATGTACAGGAGTTTGAGCCTGAGCAGAGGTAACACTCTCACTGGTCGGTAATGAGACGAATTATGACCGGCAGAAGCACTAACTGCCCATATTTTCTTAATTACAAGTGAAATATCCGACTTGGTTATGTTTTAAGTAGAAATTCGTGTTTCTCCAGTTACATCAAAGGCATTTTTCCTCTTTTTGTGCAACACAAACGGACAAATCATGATAGTAAACAAATTAAGTACTATAACCCTGGAATGATTAGATAATACGTCGACACTTTTGACTTTGCAAAATTGTCTACACTCCCAAGCGTGTGGCCTGTGTGCTGGGAAGGGTCATGGATTTCCTTTATTTGCGTAATTAACGCAATACTCGCTTAGCTACTTTGGTCTCCAGTCAAATCGGGAGATAAGAGACCCAGTGAAAAATGTAACAAGTAAACAAAACACTACTATGCCATAAATCCACATGTTTGAGAATTGTGTAACTTTATGCTACTTTTCACGTTAAAACGGCAGACAAATCGTATGGTGCATGTAATACGGTTACGAAACAGTGTCAGTATTATTTACCTTTGAAGGGCGGCAGTGGCTGCAGCTCGACATCCTGCGAGTTCCTATACCGCGAGCTGCCCTGCGACTTCTTCGTCTTCTTCTTGAGCGATCGTTTCGCGAACGGATCGATGCGATCAACAAACGTCGTCGACATGGTCCACGCACTATATATACCACCGGCACGTTAGTCACAAATGTTGCAGCCAAAGCAAGGTCGGAGGCGGGTATATGGCCCTGTTGGACTGATAGTGCACACAATCAGCCTGCACAGCGTCCGCGAGCGTGTGTACGTTTGGAGGCTGAAAGCAAACAACGGCGGCGCGCCGTGAAAACGTGAGGTTGTGTTGTTGTTTTGGTTGATAAGCGGACCAGCCGCCTGCAAAGCTAGCGCACTATGGGCGCACGCAACACACGGGATCGCGGCGGCAGCAGTACCAGCAGGCTGCTTGTAAATTGCTCAATGGGCGCGGGTCAGATCGACATTTTCCGACGTGGAGCACGCCCAAAACGCACGGAGACGATGCACACGCGCGCGCCGCGGGGTTACGGCGACACACTGACGCACGTACGCAGGCAACGATTGTAAGGGACCTGCTGGGCTCTCAGAGAGGCGCAGGTTTAGGCAGCTGCTGACGGCTGGTGCACCGCACTGCACAAATGCTCGCCCGCCATCAGCTGGTTGCAAGTAGCCATCTAGCCGGACACCATTACCGTGCGGCAGGCCGCAGCCGGGAAAGCGTCGAGATGGTCGGCAGGCAGCGAGAGTGCGACGTTGACCCCTGGATTGGCAGCGGTTTTCGGGGTGGCTGGCGATTTGTCGACGCCCTGGCTTCTCCTTCGCACGGCACTCAACCCCAACAAGACGCGAACTCACAATGTTTCGGCTCTTTCAGAGATTTGCACGACGCGCACGCTATTCCGCTCCGCTCTCCGTGTGCACCGTGATGCCGTAAGTACCTAGGGCTGAAAATAGATGGGGGGGCCACTGCGCTGATCAATACACACCACACCACTCGGGTCGGCCGATGGCGACTCGCGCACGCACCGCGGACGCCGCGCGAATGACGGCTGATTGTTTCCGACGCCCTGGGTCTGCACTCGCCGACGACGCCGTTGTCGACGTCGCTCCACGCTAGAAATTTTAACGGTACTGACGAAATGAGAATGTCAAAAGCTCTCGTGCCACCAAAATCTTTCCAAAACTTCGGGACGCTCAATTGTCTCACGCGGTACAATCAAATTTCAATATCGTCGCCGGGTGGACCAATCCCGGGACGACTTACGTCCCGTGCGTAGCTCGAGACTAGACATTTGGCACAGCAGCGCTAAAATTTTACGATTCCAGTGCTGCCAACATTAAATCATAAGTTAGCACTGTGCGCAACAAATAATTTAAAAAAAGAAACATGTTATTTTATTAATTCAACATATATTGTAAGAAATAATTAAATATCTATTTCGGTATTTTTAGTGATTGTCTATATTATAAACAGTTTGTTGTGCACAACAGTCTCCATATTTCAGAAAAAGACGTTCAAACTGCAAACTAAAACCCGATAATAAACGAACTCACCAGATATAAACAAAATAAGAAATATAATAATATAACCTAAAGGTTGAGAAATTGAATCGCACTAATTCAGTTCAAACGCTAAATGTTAGCATAGTTCTGCTACGTTTACATCACGCAATTAAATTGTTAAAGTATGGCTTGTCCCGGCCTTTATTGCGGACGAACTTTATTGCCTTCAGAAATCTACAGTGAATGCGGTGCATGCCCTCGCGGATTTCGTCGTAATGATACTACATTTATCTGCGAGCTCTGCCAAGACATTCCAATCTTTTATGACTGGTTGTATTTAGGATTTATGGTGATATTGGTATTAGTTCTGCATTGGTTTTTTATAGATATGGTTGTTATGAAAAGAAGGTAGAATATGGATCTACATGTACAAGTAATTTCATTATAATTACATTTGTGTCATTACAGTTTTTCAAGAGACTTGTTGGTCCTCCACTTTACTGCATTTGTGGAAGTATCACTTGCTTCTATTTTTACTCTACTTTGTACATTTCCATATGGCTCATTGGAAATTACCAGCTGTCAAGTGAAAGGACTATCTGATTGGTATACATTGCTGCATAATCCTTCTCCAAATTATGACAATGTAATACATTGTACCCAAGAAGCTGTGTATCCATTGTAAGATTCTTAAGTTCTTATACAAATCCACAACTTTTTATGACAATTTTTAGATATACAGTTGTTTTTGTGTTTTATGGATTTGATCTCCTTTTGATGCTGTTTATTCGACCATGGATTTGCAAAAGTTTTATCCCCAGGCAAAGCAAAATGTCTATTTATGCTGCTATGTACTTCATACCTATTTTGGCAGTGATCCATGCACTGATTGGTGGACTATTGTGTAAATTACCATGAATATGAGTTGACATTCTACATTATTTTAAATAATTACATTTTCAGATTATGCATTTCCTTACCTGATAGTAATTCTATCAGTCATCTCCAGTGCAGCCCACTTTGCCTCTAAGATTGAGCAATCAGCCACTTCCCTTATATTCTCGACATTAAAAAACAAACGGAATATTGTGATTCTTCTTGGCCACTGGTGCCTACACGCTTATGGGATCATTTCCATTACACAACTGACTAATCCTACAATGCACGCCCTAATGATATTATTTGTTCCTCTTCCTGCGTTGTTTTATATCCTTACAGCCCGCTTCACGGATCCTAACAAACTCACGTCTATATCTATGTAGCATCCGGATCCCAGGCGTGCAGTGTATATATGATTTTATTTATTGAAAAGAGAATATTTTCGATGACGAATAACCATATTTATTTGTTATTGTTAGTCGTAAATCAATTATATAGTTTGTACATAATGTGTACAATGCAATTGATTGGATATTTTTGTACTGATTAGTTAGAAACTGTTAGATTTTTAAATATCTCAAATTAATGATTTGAATGTAGTTTTTAATGTAACAAATAGAAATATATTCCACTTTATGCACTTCTATATTATAGGTAAATTAGTATAAGTTAAGTTTGGTTGTGATTAAGACCCTTATGGTTTGGTCAAAAGAACAACAAACTGCCAAACCAATCTTATCCTTGCACCAATCAAATCCGCAAATTGGTTGACCTGATATTGTACTGTTTTGCAGTAGCTGCAGTTCACCAATTATACCCACTGGGATACCATCACCGTCTTTATCAACTCTCTTGTCCGGATAACAACTATAATTAATTATTATTCGTTAGAATGATTTACAAAACAGAAAATCGAAAACTAATTTTTAGTCACTTACTATTTCCAAAGGCACATTGATCCAGCACCACCAGTAGACATGAAAATCTCCCTATTCTGCGGTAAATGTTTCACTTGCCAAACTGTTGATTCATGTGCCTTTTCCGACAAATGCGGAAATCCCCGTTGTGGATGTTGTGTGCGTACATCAAACACAATTACTTTTGATTCCAACGTTGTTGTAACTAATTTGTTCATTCGGATGTCTTTACGATCAAA
This sequence comes from Diploeciton nevermanni, assembly GCA_027575565.1. Lineage (NCBI taxonomy): Eukaryota > Metazoa > Arthropoda > Insecta > Coleoptera > Staphylinidae > Diploeciton > Diploeciton nevermanni. The sequence goes on from JAODIE010000012.1 coordinate 2,772,013, forward strand.
TTGTAACGACACAACCTTTTAAAAAGCAGTTAGTTACGATCAAATTAAAATATGTCATGTCTTCTAATCTTACGCCATTTTTAACACATTTAGACCATTGCTCCTTCATGGTTCTCAAATTAAATATTTTAATGTCGCCATTATCATAACCAGCAGCAACCATTCTCTCTTCGGAATTGTATGAATTGCCAAAAGCAACTGCCCAGCAATCTCGAGATTGTCCTTCCTTTGCTGCTTTGAATGTGGCCACAGGATCACGTTTTTGCCTGACGTCCCAAATCATAACAGTTCCTGTTACACCAATTTTGCATTACTTTAGCAGATATTAAATTCATATTTGATGAGAATTATGATTTACCATCTTTTGATCCCGTAACAATTTCCGGTGCTCCGCAACCTATGGATGTTCCTGCGACTCCGTCAATTGAGTTGATAATACCTGCATGCTTGGATGAAGCATAAACCGGTACCAGAGTGTTTTCTAAATCCCTAGAATAGTTTCAATGACGATATAATATTGGAGTGAGTTTGCAATTATTGAGAACATATTTACCAGACTTGTAAGCGCCCTTGAAAATCACCGGTTGCCAAATGTCGATTTCTGAGGGATGAAGCATCAAAAGTGCCACATTTAAAGTGTTCCTTCTTTCCAAAATCGCTTATCTTTTCAGCTCCTTTATTGTTCATTTCATAGATTTCAATTAGACCGGATCCATTTGATTTACCACCTATTGCAACAAACTTTGCAGATGCGGGAATCCACTTGACATCGTGAATAGTGTAATCTAGAACCTTTTCTATGTGGCAAATAATCTGAGGTTTTGCAAGTTTTTCCATAATTAATGCAAATGATGAGGCAAATATCTGATGACAATGTTTTTTTGTCGTGTTATGCAAGCATTTTTGGTAACCAAGGTGACTATAGTAAATAATTTCGTTGCGTGGTTACAAAATAAACGCGTAAAATTGTATATGTAATTCTACAGATGGTTTACTATCCATTCAGAGAAGAAATGTAGCCATGAGAATCGATCTCAAAGTTACACGGTGTATACGAAAAAAAATCTATTCATTAAATTGGTGGCGGCGCGTTATATAATAATGAGAGGTGATGATACCGGCGGTGTATATTGACTAGCAGTCCACAAAGAACCCTCAAAATTTCTAACATATTCTCAGAATTGTTGCCATAAAGAATACTAAAGTTAAAAGTTCGAGGAGTATAGATTGAAACTGCTAATCAATCGATTTTTAAATATTTATATCAGACTTTAACCAGACGAGGAAATTTACGGTACACAACTGATATGACAACTATGAGCAAACTATGACCAAATGTAACTTTTCATTCTTCAATATGAGATTTTCAGCATAAAATTTTATAGACTAAACCCAAAGAACAATGAAAATTAGAAAAGTTGTATATTTCGCATACGAGTGGCGTATCCTGTGTGCCAACTATCTTAACTGATATTTAAAATAGAATGATTTCTATGAAGTTGACAATTAAAAATGACAAACTACGAGAAATCATAAAATATTCTAAAACCAGCTAAAAGATTTTTTTGAGCGAACTGCACGATGCCAGATACTGCCACCTCCAACTGGAGGTACCTGACCTCCATTCTATTATACTGCATCAATTATTAGCAGTTATCGGGAGTGAATTCAGTGAGAATATGTATTAAATTGAATATACCCCCAGCAGGATTTAAATCCGTGTCCCCAGAATATGTACCTTGCTATCACCTTACGCTTACCGACTGACCTACGAAGCAAGGCAGCTGAAAGAATTATATCCGTTAATTCCTTTTTTATATATCTACATGTACTTTTTGGTTCAATTCAGTTTCTACCTCTCGCATTACAAAATTATCTCGCAATCTAACGTCCAACGTTCACTCGGTTTACACAATGCATCGAAGTCAGATCATGCTTAATCTAAATATTTGTTATCACATAGATAATTAAGTGTAATCTAAGCATATCAGCTCGCTACCACGTTCAAGTGGCAGGAAAATGCATAATACATAAATACTTTTATTTGTTTATGCTATAGTTTGCGCTGCTTAATAATTTCTCCTGTGCTAATGTCAACAAATTAATAAAAAGCAGTTGATGGGCTAGTTGAGGAAACGGATGCTCATTTTCTGTTCAACGTCAGTACGAGCTAATGCTTTGCAGAACTCTTCAAAAGAAATCTTTTGATCACCATCTTCATCAGCTTCCAATATTGTCCTTTCAGCAATACTTGTCAGTTGATCTTCGCTAATATTGGCGCCCACCATCATATGCAGAATGGCAAGAAGTTCATCCTTGGAGATCATGTTGTCACTGTCCAAATCATACATGTTGAAAGCAACTGAAAAACATGAAAATTTATTACTTACTAAACCCATATAAGATAAAACACTAAAAACATACATCTTAGCTTGTGATCCCTGGAGTTATTTTTATTCTCTTTATTCTTCTTAACAGGTCTGAATAGTGATAAAACTTGCAAAAACTGACGGAAATTCACTCGATCGCTGACTTCACCTTGAAAGAATGAGTTAACAATTCGTTCTCCAAGTGGATTGATTGCAATTTCAGGAATTCTAAGAAAATCATCCCGACTCAATGTTCCACAATCGCCACGATCCAATGATGTAAAGCGCGAATACAACCTTTCAATTTGGTTTGGAGTAACTGTAATTTCAGAGTAAACAAATTATTTAACACATTATAACTAATTTGTTTTATGACTACTTTTCAGTTTTTACTGAGTACTATTAAATTATAAGCCATAAGATTTATGTTTGATGATAGTTGTTCTAGGAATTATTGAATATTGAAAATCTTACATCCAGTATCCTGTTGCAACTGTGCTATCTCTTCCTCCCGAAGTAAAAGTGATGATCGGTTACCCATAATGATAGTAGCCTACTTGTTTTTTGTTGAAAGTTGAAAATTAAGAAGGTTGATTAAGCGTAAACTGCTTGCCGTAGGTTTGCGAAGTATACAACCAATAATCGTACGCCTGAATGCAATGCGGGCATGCGTGATAATAGCGTTAATTGATCAATTTTAATAGGATGTAACTGTGTTCTGCTTCAGCATGATGCACAATGAACTGTGATGGTTGGTGATGATTATGTGACAGCGACAAGTTATGACAAGCATACACTACCAAACTCAGCTGTCGTAATTTGTTCGTAATTTTTTCGCTCTTTTGGTTTGTGTTTCTCTTTCTAAAATATCCCTAGTAGCAAATTCTGGTTCCCCGCAATACCAACCACGGGACTGGCTATTTTCTCTTTCAACCAATCACCTCTCTTTCCAGGTTGGGTTGTCCGTTCGAGGTAATGCTTTGCCAGGAAATCTTTATTAATCTAAATAATCAGTGCTGCAAATAAAAACATTTCACTATAAAACTATCGATAATTAATAGCGTCTAAGGTATATGTGGAAATTTGTTTTCTTGCATGGTATTTCCACTGAAATATATGTTTTTAATTTTAACCTGAAATTGTCAGATTTATTGCCATACACGACGTAAACAAATTTTGCTCTTTGCAGTTTTTCCTAACGCAAAATGGCAAAGTCAAAGAATCACACAGCGCACAACCAGAGTAAGTCTTAATTATACCTAAAACTCTTGAGTTTGTGGTACTGGATATATATAAGTAAATTAACATGTTTGTTTAGACCGCAAGGATCACCGTAATGGCATCAAGAAGCCAAAGATACCCAGGCATGAGTCCACTTTGGGTGTAAGTCTTTAATATATACTTGTTAGAAATCTATATTTGTCATGTTGATATATTCAAGTATATTAAAAATATATGTTTTGTAGATGGATGCTAAATTCTTACGAAATCAGAAGTTTTCTAAGAAGCATAATCTAAAACCAGCACAGCAACTGAAGATTGCTGCTGAGAGGAAAGCCAAGCATGATGCCAAGGCCAAGAAATAGACATGTGAATGCCTACCTGTGTTAAACTAAATAAAACTTATTTTTAAGTTACACACAACTATCCATTTTTTAAACACCAATATGGATTAAAGAAATATATTATATTCAGTTGTGATTGTAGAAATCTTGCATAGTTCTTGTACAGGTCCATAAATGTAGAGTAGAGGTGTATAGGTAAAATTTATGATGCTTTTTTAAGATTTCCTGGAGCCAGTTTTCTGAATTTCTTTGATGAGGTGAAGGAACTTGATGATTTTACTCTTTTAATGCCAGTTCTGAATGGGTGAGGAGGCGTAATTCTTCCCCGAGTTTCACTGGTTTCATTCATAGTGAATACAACTTCCAAGTCAGGTTCATCCAGATTCGCTGTATCTATTGCGTGTGATGCTTGATTAGTCGCGGGTAGTTTAGGAATGCGGAAAGAACCAGCAGTCGGCGGAGTAGCTAAAACCTGAATGTTTGTTCCATTAGTTAATTTAAAACAAAGTATATATCAATGCTGCTTACTGATTGATTCGGTGAATCTAATTGAATGATGCTATTGCCCTGTTCAAAAGAATTGGATGTGACGGTGGCGTTTCTCAACGAATCTAAGCTTTTTCGTCCACTAATTGGATCCCTGACTTCGCGGATTTTTTGATCTAAGTATCTAATCTCGGATGAGCATTGTTGATGACTATTTAATTCTTTTTGCATTTGCTGGTTTCTAGTTTTCAATTTCTCTATAGTATTATTTGTCTTCAACATCTCTTTTCCTATGCGGTAAATTTGATTATTCATTGTTTGATTTTTTCGTTTAGTATCTTCAAGTTGCCTAAACAGAAAAATATTGTAGTCAGCTATAATTCTGGAATATCATCCATTTGATTGAAGTAGTATGAAGTAATAAAAAACATACCTTTTTAAAGTAACAGCAAGAATACCCAAAGACCCAGGATCATTATTCTGCTTCAACATTTGAGCAACTTGTTGATCACAATTAGAAACAACAGTCTTAAGATGATGCATACTCTCAATCTGATTCTTGAGCTGTTCTATCTCAGATACAAGCTTGTCTTTATCCTGCAACTTTTCAATGTAGCCCTTTAATTGATACTCAAGAGCAAGCATGGATGCACTGTGATTTCTTTGTTCACTCTCCATATCAACAATTGCTTCTCTAGAATAAATGAAATAATAAAAAATAATATGTAACCACTAATATTCTTTTATACTTCATCTTAGTACACTTTGCTTTGCAAGCTTTGTATTTCTCTGAATATTTGGTAAGATCTTTCTGCTTGAGAGACATCTCAAATTGGACTGTATCAAGCTGGGCCTGTAATGTGACAACATCCTCAGCAATACCCTCAGCAGAAGCAAAATTAAGATAAATCCGGTGAATTGATGCTGGTGACTCTTTATGGCGGCATTGTGGACATGTCTTGGATCTATTAATGAAATGTTCTATTGACAATAGTAAAAGAAATAAAATTCATTTACCTTTCAATCCACTTGTTTATACAATCTTGGTGGAATAAATGACCGCATCCAGTTGAGAATATCTCAGATCTTTGCGTGAAAAGATCGGAGCAGATGATGCAACTAGAATTCATGTTCCTGTAAAAATATTCGATGTAAAAATAACATAAAATCACGGTTCGTAAATACTAGCATCCAAAAACATACAATGTATAGGATGAATTGAAGCAACTATCTGTCAAACTGTTTTCTCATTCCTCATTTGTTAAAATTGTTTTAATCAATCAACGAAAACAAGGAGCCAGAAAGACGAGATATGAGATGTAAACAAACGTTGAGGTTATACCGCAATTATTTGTTTTGTAATAAATATAAAATAAATTAATAACATTCCTTATTTTAACGGTTCGTTTGAATAAATATTTCAGACATTTTAATTAATTCCAAGAATTTTGTTAGTCCCTTATATATATATATATATATAGATGAAATATGTACGTTTCATTTTATTTTTATATGTTGAGCGTGCGCAGTATTAACATTCCCCTTTGAATACACCCTCATTTTAACCTCCCCTCAGATGTGGTCCCATGGTGTAATGGTTAGCACTCTGGACTCTGAATCCAGCGATCCGAGTTCAAATCTCGGTGGGACCTGCCCTTTTTAAATTTGGCGTTTTTTTTACCTTTTCAGTTTCTTTAATGCCAAGAGCTGACATTTCGCACAATGCCTTTATAGTTTTTATAGAAATTGTTTTTCTCATTTTATAAATATAAAATTTATTAAAGTCTATGATTTTAAAGCAACCATAGAACTAAGAGCAATCAGATTATCACAGATATTTTACCGTAAAATCGCATTATACAATGCATTTCAAACTTTTGTGAGTTAATAAAACAGTCTGCCGAAACCAGGGATCGAACCAGGGACCTTTAGATCTTCAGTCTAACGCTCTCCCAACTGAGCTATTTCGGCCAGTGGGCGCCTGCTCATAATATAAATATATAGAGATCAAAATAATCTCCCAATTCCTAATTAACAATCCATATCGGTTAAAAAAAACAGTCAACTTATAGATATTGTTAAGCCACATATCGCATTATTCGTTCGTTTTAACTTTCTTCTTACATGTTTGCAATAGGTGTTTGCCTAATCAGACTATTTTAAAAGAGTATCGATTTGATCTGGTACAGGACCGTATTTATAAGAACTATGAAAACCCTTTACTAAACCAATCTGAACTATGACAATAGTAACTAGTTTTAGGTCTATGCAGTTGTAAATAATGACGATCTAGATAACGTCTAAAATGTCAATCCATAACCGACAGATTTTCTTTCAAATTTAGATACTAGTAAAGCAGTCATTTCTTAACACTCCTCATTTAGAACATTATTTTTCGGAGACAATTATGATGTGGAATTAAAGCATTACAAAAGTGCGGGCGATCGCCACCACATCACAAAATGAACACATTCGAAGCACATCTTTTAATGGGACAAAAATATATGAAACATAACTTTGTGGTGCCGTTCATTTCGCCTGCGCCCTATATGCTAGAATTTCTCTTTGGACTTCTGGTGCTCACTGTTATCATATATTTTAACTTAGAAATAAGTCGTGCGTACGAGGAATTGAAGAACTATGTTAAACCAAATTCTGTTCAGTACAAGCGGTCTACATGCAAATTTGAAGGTAATGGCTTCTAAACTTTTCCATAAAAGTGAAGCCAACATTTTTTTACAAAGTCAAATTAGTTGACATATATCAAATTACGTTTTGTTCAATTTAGAAAAGATCAATTTCAAATTGAACCAAAAATAAAATCAGTAAAATTCACGAAAATTTCTGTACCTTAATAATTAATTAAAAAAGCTGCAACTTTCGGATAATTGATAAAGCCAACGAAGTAATTTTTAAACTTTTTAGGTCAATTCAGCAGCACGACCGTATCAACAAGCCTCATTCGTTGCGAACATATAAAAAAACGAGGCCGTAACCGACGCACTTTATCAAAAATGAGCTGGTTAACTGAAGACCGAGAAGAATTTGCAGAGCTTTTCAGCGGGGACTACCGATTGTCTGCAGACCGCGCGCGTCGCCGCTTATTCGTAGATAAGTTAACAGCCCTCACGCCGGCACAATTTGTTCGTCTCGATAAAGAAGAGCAAATGCGTCAGGTGCAGACAGATGGATGCATGCGCTCATTGACCACACTATTCCACAATGTCTCCCAAAAGCGCTATGAAGGACCGGAACTGCGAGAGCAAATCGACGAAGCCAAGGAAGACTGTGAATGTTCGGTGGTATCACACCAGATGATAAAATACTTAGACTCAGAACGCGTTACCGAAAGCCTTATTAATGTAATTAATGATATTATTGACGAAGCTACTGCAGAAAACCCGTTGCCAGTGAGTGGCGATCTCGCGACACTGCTTTACGACATTGGAAATCTCAAAGAACGCACGGCACATCTTGTCTGCATACCCGACTCATCTTCGTCGACAACCGCCTCCGAAGCGGGAATGATTGGAACCTAACATTCTCCGTACTGCTCAACAGTAATATAAACACCCAAGCTTTGCCAATAAATCTCATGTAGCAATAAAATAGTAGAAGTAATTGACTAGAAACAAACGTAACTCAAGGTAAAAATGCTTGACTATATAAAAAAAAAAACATCAATACAACCCTGCCATTGACGAAGCTCGTATGGATTTGTACCTTGAATTGCTACTTTTTATTACTACATTCGATAAATGTGCAAAGAGTGTAAGTAAAATCAAAATGTCATCTTGTAAAATGCAACATGAGTGATATCATATAAACTAAGCAGTTACAGCAGTCGCAGCAGGAATAAACGTAATTTCATAACCACTACAATAATGTACAGAGTTGATTTAATCAACCTTATTCATTTTCAGCTGCAGCTGGCATTTCTTACTTCAGATTGGTTTTCACACAAGTTAACAGTATCGTTCAATGTAATTGGATTAAGTAAATTCTTGTAGTATGGTATTAAATCTAGGCGATATTCTTTTTCATTCTTAAAATCTAAAGATATTTACAAAGGGTTTTCATATTCTTATAAACAAACGTCCATTATTTGCAACTTAAAAATTCATGTGCTGTAAACACCTTATATCAACTTCAGCATTTCATAAAAGATTGGCTCAAAACTCCACCAATATTTAGGCTACCTTGCCTTTTCTTCGTATAGTTTTATGATATACACTCTTTAGAGATCACTTAAACTTCCATTAGTTAGTCCGCACTATTCTTTGCGTGTTCGATCAGTAGTTCATAACAATCTTATTTACATATTCATGTGTTAATCACATCATGACTTGTGATGAAAATATTCTCTAGTCCCAGAATATTTCAATCAGCGTGTGAGTGTGTGTGTGTGGCTGTGTAAGCACGTCACATTGCAGAATGTGTACAAAATAATCCGCGTTGTAATATTGGACCATTGTTGTTGATCTACTTCCGCATCTGTTAATAAACTAGCCAAATTCTCAAAAAACTCATTACCTCTCAATTCTCCAACCATCTCCATGTCGGTTAGCTATTTTCAAATTCGCTCTGACTCTAGTTATGTTAATACCCCCATAGCAAAAAGAAATCCGTTGATCAGTACCGGAATCTGTTGAATCCACGACTACCGCGTGGCACACGCATTGGTCCTGTTGGGGAAGCTGGATGTGACGGTCCCCAACCACCACGACCTGCAAACTTCCCAGGTCCCTGATGGCGAAACCGCCCGCGGTTGTTCTCCCTGAAATCCGCGCGATTGTTAAACTCACCGCGCCCGCCGTTTGTGTGCATGCGATTGTTGGAATGGGTTCTGCGCAAGGTGCAACCTGTGCGTATCGGCGAATCAGCCATTGTCATCGGTGTACCGAGAAGTGAAGCGCTACCAGAGAGTGGTGGAGGTCCACCAGGACCACTCACCCAACGATCTCCCAAAGGAGCCGGTCTTTGCCAAGTGTCATCATCCAAACTATCCGACTCGTATGTGTCCAAATCGATAGGAAAAGGCGGGGGTGGAAGGAGACCCTTTTTAGGCAGAATAGGAGCCACATCAACATGGGAAACATGAGAATGTGCATGACCGTGATCGCCACCTTCATCATCGGACATATCCATGTCGATGGACTCGTTATTGTCGGTATTGTGTGATCTTCTTCGAGAAAGACCCTAAAAAATTATATATTGACAACAATAACTAATACCCAATTAAAACGTGCAATAAATAGTTATTTACATGTTCACGCCACCCATGATTGTCCTCAGAGGGAATTTGGTTGGATTTCGGTGAACCAGTAAGGCTGATCAAGTTTCTATGATCGATATCTTTCTTATCTAAATGAAAACATACTCATTGCAAATACAAATATAAAATTAATGATCATTGATAGATATTACTGTATACCTGAATTATTATTCATTCCTAACATTAATCTATGATCAACATCCACTGCACCTGGTATACTTTGTCCTTCATGATACTCTATTGGTGCAATAAAGGCTTCCTTATCAGTAGCAGGTGGGCTTGCGGGTGTATCAAGTGCGGTGGATGGGCCATCCCAATCATTATTCTCCCACGTTTCCACGGCTTCCTCGGGATTGTACTCGTCGCATTTGTAATCAAAGTTTGGTGGAACAGCCCCTCTTACCGATACAGAATGTGTTGCAGTTGTGGGTGCTGGATAATCCGTTCCTCCTCGAGGATATGCTCCAGAATTATTGTACTGATATGGATCTGGCAATTGATCATTATAATTTCCATTTCCTAATAATATTAGCAATGATTCAACCAATATAAACAAACAAAACAGTTAAAGCAATCCTCTGCTTTCAACTTTTAGATTGTGCATATCTGCTCTACAATATAGTGTATTATATATAAAAAAATAGCTTACCATAATTATTCCCATAATCATTATATCCTTCATTCGTAAATGGTGGTAGTGGTGGCGGTGCTAAAGGCATCTGATTGTTACTATAACTATACCCCGATGAATTTGGAGCTGGTACTGGCGCAGGCGGTGGTGGCGGATCAGCAATTGCCGGAAAAAGATTCGAAAGGCTATTTGTAGTAGCCTTAGATTCTCCCCCATCACGTGCAGAATTCAAATCAAATGTCATGCCAGTTCCAATAAAACTACTAAAACTATTATTCATATCCATGAAACTCGAGGTGGTGTCACCGGCTTGCAACGTTTGATTATAGAAACCAGCATTCGGATAGCGCTCCGTATGTGTTGTATTCGTGGGCATGGCGGAAGCCGTTGTGAGTGTGGTGTTGTTGTCAGGCAACTCTAGATCGGAATCAGGTGAGGGTGAAGGCGCATTTACGTCTGGTGATGGAATAGGACTACTCAATGTTGCGCGTTTTTCTTCCAGCTTTTTCCTTAAGTTCTTCACTCGCGATGCAAATGATTTATATGCCTATAAAAGTACAAATTTAATATCCATTACTATTTGTTGCTGGAAATTTTACCAATGCTACAACTTTAACATCTTTTCGATCCTTTTCTAATTGCGTGTCGGCTATTGTTAAAAGATTAATTAAACTATGTCGAGATTTAATTTCCATTCTAAGCGCCTCAATATAACTTTCCATATGATTTATAAAGTCATTCATTTCAGTCTCAACATCATCAAGATGCGCACGGTCTGAAAACGCAATTTTATAATAATAAAAAAATTAAAATCAAAATAATAATTCATACCCTTTAGTGAATTCATTAAAGCTTCACCATCCTGCATTTTTGGATTATGCAGTTTGAATACATGTAGCTTCTTGTCTGTTTCAACCTCCAATTTAGCACATACACGAATTTTTCCAATCAAATGTGATGACTAAAAAGCCACATACAAAGTTGAAACTATATTCAAAACCCCAAAGATGTATTTACCATAACTTACTTGAAATTCATGACTTTCATCCACTTTCTTTGTAGAAGGACTTACACTAATCAATCCAGATAAATCAGTAATAAATTCTTCACCATATACTCCTCTTTGTTCCCAAATATTAAATATCCTAAGAATTTTATTCTTAACTTTAGCATCTCTAACCAGTGTTGTGGCTTTCTGCAGAGCAGTGCCCCAACTTTCCACAAAATCATAGTTCTTTCTCTTAGAATATTGAATCACATCATTGGCAAGATAAAAAAGGGTAAGTCTCTGTTCCACCTTAACCCTCTTGAGAACACTCAGCCAAGTTGCGACAATCTTCTTGTGGAATTGCTTATGCTCCAAGCACCATATGCAAGTAGCATTGATGCTATCCTGTGAGTCTTTCAGCCCAGAGAGTTTCTTCTCAAACTGTATACTATTGAACTCCACTTCAGCACCCATTTCGAATTAGTCCTTTCACAACTTTCAGTCACAATACACAATGTTTATGCTGTTTATGTTGCAAATGCATTATGCTTGATTATTACTGAGTCGTGCAATACTTCCTGTGCACACACATCACCGTTAATGGTCATGCAAACTAGTAGTGCATCCTAAGCACTACGTTAATTTATTGTTTATCATTCGTTTAATTGGGTTTCGTGTTTTCCTTATTGTAAGAGCGGATTTTTAGATATAATTGTTGTTGACACCCAGCGATGAAGACGCCATGTTGCGTATTGTGTGAGTCTATAGAGTTAAAGGAGTTGCCTAGAGTGTTGAGAGAAATTTGCAGCAAATTTTAAATTGTGAAGTTTTGATTTGAATTAATAAATAAGTAGTGCAAATATCAACTGATTGAAATCACATTATTTTATTTTTTGTATGCTAATAACAGTGTGTTAATAAAAAATGGTGTTAAAAAATTTGCGTTTATACAATTAACAAACTAAATTACTTTTAGATTGAATTTTTGATATAAAATAACGTAAATTACAGTAATAGAAAATAATGGCACAATGAGGCTGCCTCAATTATAATCTCATACTCGTAACAATAATTAACAATCATTAAAATATATGAAATATTAACTTTTACAATTAATCGAAAAACTATCAGTATTTTTAGTTCTCAATTCAAAGATAAATTGATATTAACAATATAATTTAAAACAAACAAATGTATGAATATGAGCTAATATAGTATCAGATAAATTTATCAAATAATAGACTACTTTTAGATATGCATAAATTCTTGATAAAAACTTATTATAAAACAAATAGCTTTGTAAAATTTCAATTCCATTAAGTCATTAAGAAATTGAAGTTTGCAATTATTGCAATTGTCTGGACATTAACCTACAAGAGGCGGTACCTATAAATGGTAATTACTAATCAGAGTATTTACTTATATTTATCACATCTTATAAAGTTTAATAAGAAAATTGGAAATAATTTATCGTTGTTAAAATTATTTTTTATCATAGATAGTCCTAACCGAACCAACAATTGCTTAACCTAAAATGAAGATAGTTACCCAAATATTTGGGCTATTTTTCTTCTTATTAAATTATAAATAACTAGATCTAATATTGTCAGCAATAATTGTTAGTAAGATAATACGTATCATGATTATTTATGGTATTTTAGCCATGACTTTCTCTCGGACCACTTTTGTTCCATTCTTCACGATAAACGTGCCAATCTTATATTAAAATAATATATTGATAAGAAATATTTATTCTACATCCTAGTCTATTAATTTCTCTTCATCATTTTGGTGGTTTCATAAGAAGTTAATTTTTGCTGATTGCTTTCAACAAAATGATAAACTTTCCATTGTTGCCATTGTTTTGAATAATTTCCACGCTGAACATCGTTTCGTCCTTGAGGTGTCGAATCATCTCCGCGTTGAGTTGCACGTGGATCATTTGTGGGCCGTGCACGTAAATATCCTTAATACTGTCAGTGGGCACGCACAAGAATGATGATAGTTTTTGGAGCAACTCATGGCTATGCAAGCCATTTAAATAAATGGCGTTGAAAACGGACGAGTTTTCTTTGCACACGTATAATGTCAGTTTAGGTGTCACCGTTCTAAGAAAGTGAATAATAAACAGTGTAAAAAATATTCCTTCTGCATTACTTACTTACTGCAAGTTACTTACTTGGAATGCAATCCATTGTACAGTCTGATTCCATCAGCATGCCCGCAAATTTGAATCAAGTCATCCCGACTCATTCGAAACATATCAGCACCGGAAAAGTTTGCAAACGTTGGAACAAACTTCTCAAAACGATTCGTGTTCAACCAGTTGACTGTTTGTAGTGGATTAGAACCCGGAAGCAGGCTCTCCATAGTAATCCCCTGCCATATCACAAATTATTTATTCAGTAGACTAAAGATGGTTATAAATAAATAAATAAATAAATAAAAAATGCTTACAGTCTCCACCTCGATTTGTTTCTCGCTATGATGTGAGGATGCTGGTGACAAAGATGCCATTGGTTTGTCATCCATTGGCATATTTGTGATATTCTGGTATTGTGGTGGTGCCTGATTACCACTGAAAATAGAAATGTTACAATTAACTTGTGTTCGGAATCAGTTTGTTGCCGTACATTTTAATAGCCCTCAAATGATGTCTGACATTCCCTTTGTTTGCCTTCATCAAAGCCTTCAAATTCGGACATCCTGCGCACAACTGCAGCCGCTGCAGATTTGCCTTCACCCGGCTGCCCCCATTGTACGCGGTATTTAGCCGCAAGCGCATCCTCCGCGCAATTAATCCATTCTGCACAATGCCGCCGCCGCCATTACGGCAACTCGCAGGCCCATCTTGCACAGCATGAAAGAACTGCGCTTGCAGCACGTAATCACTCTCGGTGATTGTCATCGTGTGTATCAGCAAGTACATCTCGCCAAAGAACGTAGCGGAAAGTTCAAATAAAAAATCACAACTGAGCCCGCCCCCAGTCGACCAATCGTCATCTGCTTAGCGCACGCGACAATCGTCTGACTCCCTCGCGAGCACTGTCATCGGCCGGAAGAACATAAAGTAGCGTCGGCGGCAAGCTGACATGCAGAGCGTGTTGAGGATGTGACGCAAGGACGAGTTCCTCCGCAACCATTCCTGATCCGAGCGGAAGACGCTGCTCTTGTGCCAGGACTTATTGCGAGTCGCGCGGCGAGATTGCTGCTGTTGGTGGTGACGGTTATTGTGTTTGCGGAACGCGCGCCACCTGCCTACGCTTTCGTACATTAGCGCCGGCTCATCCAGGTCAGGAAACAACAACAATTTGCTTGACTTTCCAATTACTTCGGCAACATTAGCCTTGTTGCACGCACAATACACTCACGAACTACATCCAAATGGCGACGTGATGCCCTAATTTGCCAATTGAAACAATTGAATATCAGCACAATTCTTCTACCGCAAGATACATTTAAAATGTCTCAACTCTACAAACACGAAATGTGCACCGTTCACGAAGAGGCCGTGGGTATTATTAACGCAATACGACGCGTATACTTCGGTCGAAGGCGGCGAACAGCGAGGAGTGCGCCGGTTCGAACCAGTTCAGCCAGGAATGAGCGGTTCAATTCAGTGCAAACGATGCGGATCGACAGCGGCGGTCCGCACCAAACAACCACAGCGCAGTAGAACGAATGCGCCGGGAGTGTCACGTGCATCGCTGACGACGCCACTGACTCGCTGACTATTTTTACACGAATGTGTGCTATTTATAGAGTACTGTTTATTTATTACTCTCACACAATCGTGCAAACTGTAAAATGGGAAAATTCTTTACACGTATCTGTCTAGTAATTGCGGTTTGAGTATAATAATTTGCAATTTTTTCATAGAAACAATAGCGTTTCCGATAAGTGCTTCTTTATCGACAAGCGTAATTTTCCATTCGTAGGATTTATTGTATTGTCTTTCCGCATTGTCATTTCCAGCAAGTTTTATGATTTGTTGTTTATGTACAAAATTTACATTTGATTTGATAATAGATGTGTTACACATAATAATAACGCATTGTTAAGACCTGTTGAACCTGACCAACTGCATTCTCGGCTCATTTCTATTTAAATCGCGAATTAAAACTCCAAAATTGCCTGGTTGGCAAGCATTCGCGACGTAACGATAAACCACGTACGCATTTGTGATGACAGTGGCATGTTGTTCGAGTTTGGTTCAAACTAGATTAAGTGCGGTTTTTCTCTTTCGTGTGTAAGTAATCACACCGATATGCGAGATGTGTGCATATGCACTTTGGCCATGGATTTGCCCAGTCTTAACCGGAATTTCGTTCGGTTCCACATTGAAGAACCGTGCCGAAAAAATACGTCATTACACATGATCTTGCTTGATATTTTATTGCATAAAAATGTCATTGTTATTATACACCTGTTTAAGTTTATATAATTTTGTTTTCGTCTCGTCAGTTATTGATGGTCGATTAATTAACTTATCGAGTTATTTCCAGTACGTTGCGTTGTATCTCGTGATTTGTTCGCGCGAGAGTAATGAGAATGAGTGGAAATCGTGCGAGATCAAAAGGCAATTGTGACAACGACTGCTGGTTTGTTCAGACCGGACCGGACCGGGGTGGTTCTCGCTGTTTGACTTCAAATCGAATCGAACTGGTAAAGAGCGCCCTAACCTATACACGTCCATTTTGTCCAATATTAGAAATGAGACTAAAAATTAACTCAATTAAAGAGCTTGCAGCCAGTTAAGCAAGCCTGCATCAGTTAAATAGTAAAATACCTTCACCGTGATTAAATACAAATTTAGCAACTCATTTTTTTTGATAAATATATATTTCCTTTATTATTATGGCTTATCCTTCTCTAGGGGGGGTTCAGCCCTTTCAAGCGCCCTGTGTCTCCTAGGTGAGAAACAGATATCATACCTAACACACTATTCTTCACTTCACATTGTATTTAATACCAGATTTTGTGGGAAAGACAGCAACATTTTTAACGAGTTTAAATAGAGATAATTAAAATGTGCTACATATGTGCAATTCCAAGAACTCGCCAAGTGTCACATCCAATCTGGATGTGAATTTTTATGAATCCGATAGACGCACATTTTATTCGTACTACCTGCCTACGATGGTTGAAGATCGCAACGCACAAAAAACAAGCACTCTGAATTCCAATTTCGAGGTAGGCCTTTTCAAAGTATTATTATGGCTCTTAGAGAAGCCTAATTTTAGGATAAAAAACAACTATATCGAATGTTAATAGCAATCGCAAAATCTATATAAGCGTTAATTTTTCAATTTCAAAAATGTATCTACATGTCTTTGCGGTTCGTCGGCAAGAGTGCGTATACCAAAAGCTACCAACCATTCTTATCCTTAGGTCAATTTAACCAAAGGCCCATGTTTCTTTATTGACTACGATCTACGTATTAGAAGCGAGATGTAAACACTATAAACACTAGTATGCCAAGGTTAGGAAAACTATTAAATGCCAATAGAAACAATTCTTACGCAACATCACAAAATTCTCCTATTTAATTATATCATTTAAAGATCTTTATAACAAAATCCAAAAGAATTGGATTACTTATTGAAAACTATTTCTAAATAAACTGGCAACTAGCGCCCAATCATCATGATTCGCCAACAGCTGCTTCCGCCAGGGCTCGAACCGGGGACCTCCCGCTTGCACAAAAGGTACGAAAAATGCATAAGCAAGCTAATATTTAAATGCACTAAAAAGGCAACTAAAATAAACTTTCCTTTTTTACTTATTCACTTATAACGTCATTACGCAATTTTATCTATACGTTAAATAATATAATTAAATTTATTAATTTTCAAGCTAAGTCAATACGAGTACTCAAATCACGCAACAGACTTTTATAATATATGAATTGAGTGACATTCTCAACCCGTTTGTATCCAAATTTCGTGTGTAGAGCGTCGAAGTGTCCATGAGCGTACTGCAACCACATCGCTCATGAACCGACACCGTACTTAACCTCCCACCACTGGCCGCTCAGTAGCTGCACCGGTTTTACTGTTCGGCAGGATGCCGACTCTTAAGAAAGGAATTGTAAGTGGGGATCGAACCCGCGACTCACTAACTCATAAACCAGTTAAGTAGCGCTGTTAAGTAGCCTTGGTAACACTTTAAATTTATTTTTACCTTTTAGTAATTGCATGAATTAGATATTCCGCCATATTAGATTTTCAAAGCCATCATAAGGTAATTACGCACAAACATACTTAAAGGCTTGTAATAAAATATGTTATTTACCTCTCGGGCGAATATGGACCGACCATTGGTGGAGCAGAAACAAGAGAATCATTCGGTATCTGCAACCAAGACAGCAACTCAATGAATGAAATCTAAAAACTCGTTGCAAATTCACCAAGAATCAATTGATCTAATTGTTAATACCAATGTGCTATTATTACAAATTGCTGTTGTATTGCATCTTACATCGTTTAAAACAGTGCAGTCATAACTGGGCTGGAATTTCTCTTGTTCTGTGATGCTTCTTTTAAAGATCTTCTCCTTGTCTTGTTTGTGTTTACGGTCAGCGCCCTTCAACTTGAAGACTTTAATTTGGCATGCAGCGGCGTGTAGGCGTTTCGGAGAGTCGAAAGCATCACCAGCTTGGAATGTCTCTACCTGGATACGAAATGGTACGCCCTTTTCACCGCCATGTTTTTTAGGAGTGAATTCAGTTGAGATGCAATTAACCTAAAAATATGAAAATAACTTACATTACATATACATTACACTTAATTGTGTGCGGTTCTTACCTTGATGTAGGCACCAACTTCTTTGGTGGGATCCCAACTAAATTGCACGGTATTTAAGGCATTGCTGGGTTGCATAACATCATATAAACCATATGACAGTGGTACGTCTAATTCCAGGATGCGATCTCCAGGACGAGATTGTTGCCAGGATGTCATTTGTTCCTTCTCCATGTACTGAAGACGACGCTCATGAAAACATATTTTGATGATACTCTGTAAATCAAAGTCAAAATTATCATATTTTTATATTTTATCGTCGATTATCTATCAACCTTAAGGATTTTTCCTCTATACATGGACAAATCCCCCAATTTCTTCAATTTAATTTCATAACTTTGACCTTGGTTTAAATAAGTGAGGGTATCCTCATTGATCTTGGTAGCAATGCTGGTTGCGGCTGCGAGGACATATTGGAATCTGCAGTCTTCAGCAAAACTGTACGAATCTTGATTGGTAGCGTTAAGCAAGTTCTCTACAATAAAAAGGACATTGTAATAGAAGATCATATTGTAAAAAGGACTATCCACCTTCGATTGTATTTGGAATTGAATTAAAACTAGTCTGCGACAGTAGTTGTTGAATAGTGGCATTCAACATGGCGTTCGTTCCCTGCTCGCCATTGCTGTTTTCCTGGCTTAGTTGATTGGTGGGACTGTTAGCTTGTTGACCGAAATCATTAGAAGGAGAAGGTGCTTCTTGTTTGAGTACAGCCATGTTTGATAACGACAGAATAGCCTCACTGTAAACAAATTAGGCATTGAATCCAACCTCAAATTATGATAGAAATATTTTTAATTTACTCACCTCATGTTAAACGAATTGTTAGAGTGATCGCCTCCTGCGAGGCCATTGAAGGAGCCTTCGATATCTGCGTTCAAGTCGGTTATGTCGTCGACTTGCCATTGCGGCATCCTGGATGAGCCTGAAAGCAGAACAATTAGATTAGAGCAATAAAGCAAATTAACCTGATGTGTTACCATTTTAACGACGTGTTAGCTTAAATATTATTTAATCGAGTTATGATATCAAGAAATTCACGAGAAGCTAAACACTTGTAATCTGAGTCAATTCCAATTATTTTGACGTACAACAACTTATTCTGCTTATCACCAGCAGCCATTAGTGCATTTAGAAATCACACGCGCGCGAGACCTTGAACCAGATTTGACTTTGATGCGATTGAGTACAAAATGTCGCAATTGTCATAAAATCATTATTTCCCGTAATTTACTAAATTTAATGCGCTAAATTTAGTAAGTGATATGTTTTTGTTTGTGTAGGTATTTAGCAATGCGCAGAGCTGTGGCAAGTTTGCTAATTAGCACAAATGGCGCTAAATTGAATTGTAAATTAATATGCGGCATTTGCAAATTTGTTGATATGTGCTACCTAAGATTCTAGTGTAAAATGCAAACTTGCAAGTTTTATAAGCTTCATTTTTTATGCTTAATTTATTGAGTCATGTGTAAATTGCATATTTGCGAATTTATTATATTTGGTGTGGCTTGTTAACACCCGGATTGTTGCGCAAATTGGTCTTATCGCTGTGTAATTTGTATTTAGCACCGTTGCTACTTGAATTAAATTTAAAACAACATAATTTTTCACAGTGTAAATCAAATAAAACTTGTATTTGCACTACATTAATTTTAATGGTATAAACATTAATTAATAATAAACTGTGGAAAACCTGCATTTCGAACCGAAAACCTCCTGTGCATAAAGCAGACGTAATTTCCCGGAAGCAAAGCAAAAAATTCTTTCATTACTATTCTCGCGTAATTTATTGCGATAGGATGAAATAAATTATCAATGAAACTGTAATAGTTTAAACCAATAGTTTCAAAACCGAATCATCTGAGTCGCATTAGAGAACGAAGTGGGCTTTGTGTCGCCCGTACTATATAGCAATTTTTATTATCTGTCTGATATTCATTGTATTAGGATAAACATTAACACTTACTAATTATGTGTTTATAAAACGTTTTTGAGAATTAAGAAGGCAACAAGTTCTTAATGATACTTAGCATCATTGGACATGGAAGACACAAACACTGAAAGTGGCAATAAGCCAATTACATAAAATATAAAATAAGTGTCAAAAGCAGTTTACCCTAATACATTTTGTTATATTGATCAAACTAAACATTTTTTTAAAATTTACGCCTTCCTTTACAGCGGGGGTCGGCAACCTACGACTCGCGGGCCGTAAATGGCTCAACAACAACCTTTTATACGGTTCGTCAAAGCACCAACATAATTCAAGAAAAAACAACAAGCGTTACTGCTGACAGAAATGTGCGGGATAGATTAGAAATTATTGTTTTCTTTGCTTTTTCATCTCTTCGTCGATTTATTTCTCACGCTGCATCTTGGGGCAGAAGAGTCTATAGTTCTATTAATCAACATTGAAAAAATTTAGTGCTATATTCAGTTTATCTGTTCGAAGAATATAATTATTTTCATGTATCCGGTGCATTATATTGTATATATTGTCAATCCTTTGTCTTAGCAATGCTAAGTGCTTCCTTCCTTCAGTGTTTGAAAGCCGTTGATATAAACTATTCACATTCTGATGCTTTCTGAGAAAGCTCTTATTGCTCAATGCTACAACCATAATTATCTTTTGAGCATTTTACTTGCAAATAATTTGTCGGGCATCATCCGTATCTTCTAATATTCAAGAAATAATCTCAGTAGAGCTTGATAGAGTGATTATAATAAAGTTATTTACGCACAGTTTCGCTTGGTCATTATTAAGTAAACATACAGTTAATTAAATACTCCATAGTCCTCTTCACCTGTCCACCAGTGCCTCTTGTGTTCACCTTTTTTGCTGGTGTCTCGTTTACAATCAAGAAAAGTTTTTCATGTAAAAGTTCTCAATGGACGACAGCGCCACAAGAATAATCTTCGCACGTTTCAACAAGCGCCTCACACCAACACAATCCAAGTCCATCATCATCTTTTCCAATAAATAAATTACAAGCTAATAATGTGTAATAACGTTAATTACGAGCAATTTGCCGGCGCACTCGAATGCCTGAAATCGTCGTCCGTAACTGAGCGCCTGAATAAATTAACGATAAATTTGTTCGCGTCTTGTTTACTCGCACTTCTACTAATGTGCTTCACATCATGCTTAAAATATCATGCTCGTACTGCTCTCAGTGTACGTACTACAATGGCTTAATAGTGGTGATTGTGTCGCAGTGCCGTTGACATGGACTCGAGACCCGAGACACAACACTCGACTATCTCGTATCTGCAGATACTGAGACGGAGAAAATTTTCAATTCGAAACACTCGCACACAATCACGTAATTTACACGCATAATGTGTTTGACGATCAGCGGACAGTGGTGAAGCTACTGAGAATCGGCGCGTTGTTGTTGCTATTTACTGGAATAATCGGCGTTGTTTGAGTTACATTATGGCGATGACATCGACTCATGACTCGTGAAGTCAAGTTGACCGATTACATGAAATTCTGAACTGGCACACCAGTGTGGAGATTGTATAACAATTTGAGAAAATATTTCGACATAATTGAGGCATTACAGTGCGCTGTATCCATGTTTTAGTCATGTTTAAATTTGCAAAATTAATTGACAACACTTGAAATTATGATTAACAAATACTAGAACTATGTAGGTCAAGAGTAAGAAATTTTAAATGTAGTCTAACTATATATTTTTAGCTTAGAACGAAGCTTTTATGCGGCAAAATTATGATATGACAAGAGAGACTTAAATAAAAAAGCTTTACTTAACTTGTCCCTTCAATTTACAAAGCAAAAATATTTGTTCAGAATAAAACAACTCATTCTAGAGCATTTAATTACACATTTAAATCACAAGCTTATAATCGGCGCACGTGATTGTCCGTCTGGTGATTGTGTTGCAATGTCTCCACGCCTATTTAACTATATTGTTTATTAACTATTAATGCGCAGCAAAAACTGAAATGGTAATAACAACTATCGCTTCTAACAATTATCCCTATATGTTCTTGTATTGCTTGAATTTAAATGACGCTCATTAATTACCAGAACTTTTCAAAGTCATGTTAAAGAAATTAATTGAAATTTATCTCATAAGAATGTTTAGTGGGTAATGAAGCAACACTGTAATTGTTAGTATATTGAGTATCTAATTGTAATTTCATATCATTGGAAAAAACTTGCAATTGTTGAAGTAAGCAGTTGGTAAATTGAAAAAAGCTGAATGAAATATTGAATGAAGAATAAACCATTTTAGGTAACTCTTGGAACCTCATAGCACATATCAAAACGCCTAAGTGATTGTTTTTTAAGGTTGACAAATCAATGATATTGTTATCATGGCTTTTCCAATCCTGCGGATTATTGCCACACAATTGAGTTTTTAATTCTTTCCTAGGGGAATCAGCCCTCTAAAGTGCTCCGTCTACCAGCTTCCCAACCGGAAATTGAACGCAGGCCGCCTGGGTGAGAAGCAGGCGCCATACTTAATACATCATTCTTTACTTCAGACGTTGGCGTTTAAATTTATGGAAAAATAAAGCTACTTAATGAACTCATAAATCCGACGGCCAGGTTAGACACGTATGCGCATTACGTTCAAGCGGCAATCATTAGCAAAAACAAGATAACTATAGTTTTGTTTACCTTTAATAGAAACTAATAACAGAGCAGCTCTGCAAATTGTCTGCAGATCCAGTGAGCAACAGCAAATTTACGATCGAGATTATATTAACGGCGCTCGATTAATCATGATGTCTCAACTTTCGTCATTGTAATTAGAAGTATTTAGATCTATCTACTAACAATTTGTGAAGTGGAGAAATTTGTATTTGTTTAATTTAATATATAATAGTTTCAAAGTGTTAAGTTATTTAAGTGAATTTTTGTGAAAAGTTGCAGACGCTAATATCAACACATATTCCGAACAAATATTCATTTGAAATTAAATGCAGATATGTTCACTAGATTAAGTATGAGTTGCCCAATACGACACTAATTTTCCAATATTCTTTTTGAGATGGAATTTGAGATGGAGTATCATTGAGTTACGAACTCAAGATAACAGCCAGCCGTTCTATTTACGTTCTATCTATTTAATGAATTTTAGTAAGTATTAGATTGAAATTTGTTTCATTAAAAAATTGATTCTCGATTTTGACTCATTTACTGCAATAGATCGTATTCGACTCTGAGCTGCGATCAAAGCTTAAGTAATTTGATGCACCAATTGTGATGTGGGCATGTGCAATGTTTTTCTTTTCTTATTGCAACTGGTCCAATCTTTAAATGTGCGATGTGACATGTCACACTAATTTGATTTAACTCTTCATCTTTTGTAAACGAACAGCTGCGCAATTTGTATAAATTAGTTTCTAATTCCTATTGCTTGTAGTTTTATGTTTCAGTTTGTACTTTTCTTCCTAGTTTGTACCCATAATTTTCAGCGTCTAGGCTGGGGGCTGAGACTATCGCCCTGTCTAATCCCAGATTTGATTTGGATCTCAGTTTCTTCTCCGTTTGCTGTTCTTAATTTTGTTGTGTTATCAGTGTTAAGTTGTTTGATTGTTTGGATTATGTTTGGGTGTATGGATTTAGCATTCAGAGTGCGTAGCACATCTGATAGTCGGACTCGGTCAAACGCCTTTTCCAGGTTGACAAAGCAGAGGAAGGCGGGCTTGTTAAATTCTATCGCCTTTTCCGCGATTTGACGTACCACATAGATGGCGTCTGTGGTTGAGCGATTCTTACGAAACCCTTGTTGTTCTTCTCGCATCCGAACCTTTTTCGCAATATTATCGGCTAGAATTTTGGTAAAGATATTCATTGTTGAGTCAAGGAGAGAGATGCAACGATAGTTGTTCGGGTCGTCCCGTCTTCCTTTCTTATGCAGAGCGATGCTTATGAAAAAAGGGACTGACGGAACGTCAACCCAAGCCATAAGACTTTCGATAAGAAGAAGAAGAAGAAGAAGTTTGTACTTTTCTAATTCAATATTCATTTCAATCTCGTTCTGTATCATAATCTACAATACAACAAGAGTAACAAATTACACAAGCATTGCTCTCCGCACGCAACTCAAAGTCGAATCATTTGAACTATTGCAATTACATAAATGAGGTAAAATCAAGAATCAATTTTTTGATTAAAAAATTCAATCTCAAAAGATAAATTCGACAAGAAAATTGCAAAAGTAGTGTCGTATTGAGCAACTCATACTTAATCAAGTAAATATACCTGCATTGTTCGCACTTAATAATCTGCACTTATTCGCAAAATTCACTGAAATATCTTATAACTTTAAAGCCATTAATGATAAACAAATTACGTTTTCACACATTTATTTACTATCTTCACGAATTGTTATTAAATACACCTAAATAATCCAAATTATGGGTCAATATATCAATGCACAACCGAAATTTATCAAACACTAAAATCCAAATTTCAAATAAAACATTGCAAAAACATGCTCGAACATTTCGAGAAAGCAATTTTTCAGCACATCATGATTAGTCGAGTGCCGATAATGCCATCTTTGCTGTTCCACAGTGATACCGCTTTCCACCGCTTTCTACAATTCATCATACTCTATAGCTCCAGCTGAAAAATTAATAGACTGCTCCTAAAATGCATATTTTGAAAGGCCCGCAATCAACACTACTATTAATTCATACTTGCTTTATTGCCGCACATTATGAAATAGTTATTATTGATTTAGTTGAATTTTGTGCATAAATCTAGTGATAGGACTTTATTGTTCCTTGAAAAGAATATTAATTTCCTTGACTTTATCTTTCGTTTTTGACAAGTGCGAGTATTTGTTTTCTTTTGAGACTACAAAGAGAGTTAAATCATGTGATGAGTTTTTACATTGTTATCAGGAGACTGTTCATTGTTGTGATTGAAGATTGCGTGATATCTGTGAGATAATGTTATTACTTATGAAATAGCATAGAAAATGATAATAATTTTGTAATTTTTAAAAGATAACAAACAAGTATTTACAAGATATAATTTTAGTGGTTCAAAGAAAGGTTAAGCCAACACCAATGCAGTTTTGATATGAAACCGTTTTAACTAATTACAACAATTGAAAATGTAATTAAGTAAATTAACAAGTAGTAATTATTTAAATATATCTATTCAAAACACCCGTTGTGGGGATCGAACTCACGAACTTTAGATTAGAAGTCTATCGCGCTATCCGCTGCGCCAAAGGAACGTGGGGTCAGCCCAAAACAAGAATCTTTTGGGGTTGAATAATTTAACATTATCGCACTTTAGACCCACATTTTTAGAAGCTATATTCGTTGATATAGTTCTTTCCAATAGCTTTAGAATGGTTTCTGCCTGTGAGATTATGAAGGCTACTTTAAACTACAAAGTACCTTAGCCTATTTTCAGCCGGGATCTTCATATAATGGAAATGCAAAACGACCTGGTAACGGTAAGTCCCGAACCCACGCCTCCGAAGAGACTGGTGCTTTAAACCAGCGCCTTGAACCGCACGACCACACTACCACGTGGCATTGGGGCTAGCAACATTTTCAGTCTATGCTGATCGGCAATAAGTTAGCTAATGAAATGATGACGGTAGGACTTAAACCCACACCCTTTTGAAGTGGTGCCCAAAGGCAGCACCTTAGACCGCTCGACACGCTGCCGGCCGAAAACCTTCTTAGATTATAATATTTTTTGATTTAAAGTTAGCATTTCAAAACCTAGTGTCCATTCCATAATCGTGTTTTGGTAGAGTTACGTTAGTTTGAACTCTTATACAATTAACATGCGTGCTGAGTATTCTAAGAGAATAATTTATATTTATTGTACTCACGTTTCAGTGTGCAATAAAAAGAACAATAAACGTTCAAAAAAGGCCGAAAAAAGTATTAAAATTATGTCAAGTATATATTTTAAATACTGTATTGTTATACGATTTTTAAGTATGTTGTTATTTCTGGAGCGTACTGCAACTATGCCAGATACCTATAACGTACTTGACCTCCTATACTTCATTATACTACATCAACTACCAGGGTTATTAGCAGATATTATATTCAATGGACCCCAGCAGAATTTCAATCCGGGATCCTAGAATATGACCTCGCTACGAAGCAGGCCACAATTTTTGCATTTTAAAATGTATTTTAAGGAATTTGACACAATACAAAGTAATATGCCTAACAAGCTGTAATGATTACAATATCTCCAATTAATACTCGGTTCACATTACAGCCTCGACCACGTCTTTCTCACTACTTTTGCTTTTCCCCTCTCCCTTAACCCCTGAACCTGCTTTAGCTCAAACCTACAATACAATTACGACCGCTTTATTCACTTATATTTGGGTAATTAATATTTTATTGATTTGATTGCAAATTCTCGAACTAAACTCAAGCACAACCTGTTAAAGGCCCCAAGGAATACAATATACAACAGCGACTTTAGTGCAGAACGAATTCTAGGCTTACATGACTGTCTCGTCTGTCTAATTAGTCTAGTCTATGTCTCAGTTATTAAATTGAACTGCAAACTAACACACACCATTTCATGGCGTAAATGTTACTTAAAATATTAATGTTGATAAAACTATATTGTATAAAATTAGCCAAAAGTTTGACATTCGATTCAATTAAAATATAATTTATAATATTTCCTTTCCTTTCCAAATGACAGCAAAATAATTTATATACATAAAAACTAAAATTATTTATAACGTTATATATATTTGCGAGATCTTTTGATTAAAAATAAGTAGTTTAAACTTGTTTCATAAACTACTCGTATATATCGTACTAGATTAGTATATTAAGATATAGTAGACTTATTTCAGATTATTTAGTATCACAAACCCGGATATAAATCAAGTTCATCAACTTGTATTCCAGTGCATCTAATAAATAACATGCTGCTCCCAAACTCTCAACCGTAAATTGCATCGCGTTGGCAAAGAATAATAAGTACCAAGGAAAATCCCCAACTGTTTAAAAATTCTCAAACTGTACTTGTGGTACGATTTGAAATCGCCATAAACATATCAAACTCGAGTGAACCAAATGAAGTGCATCTTTCTAGTCCCCTCCAAGTTCACAACCTGATAAACATAATATTCTCCTTAATTATTCTCGAGTCAGTAATAATTACCTTATTTAAGTCGGTTTAATGTTGTCGATGCTTAAATCCAAGCATTTGAGCACTAATTATGGGCTCGTTATGCAGTCCAAATTGGCTGCCACGCGCATGATACACGACTTCAGTGCGTTCACAGACTTCTGAAATATTTCAAATATGTAGTTATTGCCTAACCGCCGAGTTGTTAGCTCCATTGCCACTCCACAGGCCGATTAGAACAGCCGAAACAGATAGTTGGCTTAGATTGGAAAAAGTTCAGTGTTGCCGAGTTCTAATATTAATTAAGTCTTTGAAATATGGAAGAGAAGACTGCTTCTTTCTGCCAGAATGAAAATGTTGCATTTATTTTAATTAGTTGCTTGGAATTATATCTATGTAACAGGAGATGGAAACTGAAAAAAATTACCTCATTTCATCTCCAAATTAAATGTTATTTAAGAAAAAGTAAAATTATAAATTAACTTCTTATTCCAAAAAGAAAAAAAATACAATTCTCGAAATTCATGTGGTTCGACAGTGAAGAAAACAGCAAATCAAAAACGTTTAACAAATCAATATTAAGTATGCGTTATAGTTAAGTTTTATCTACATAAACTCTGATAAGTTGGTCATGTCCCAACATGACCAAATCTCTTCACGGTCGCCATCTCCTTTCTTCTAGGAGGACAACTGCAGACTTTGTGGTCCACCACTGTCACCGTCTGTGTTACCACATCTCAACATACACCACCACAACTTATAACCTCCTAATTGCCATATTATTATACTAATAAAACTTTCTTTTAACACTTACTATTATTTACTATAGAATACTTTTGGCTTGTTAGTTTAAGTATTTTTTAAAAAGACTATTATTTAAATTCTAAGTCTCTTCAATAAAATCCTTCAGTCATTTTGTAAAATTTATTGTCAAATTTAAAATACTCTCGTTCTATTGTTGTTTCTAATGTTCACTATTTATTGAGTTCTTAGATTCTGAAAAAGGCAACAAGCCAAAAACGTTCTAAAGATAAATAATAGCGAGTGTTAAAGGAAAGTTATATTAACATAATGAATATTAAACACTTCGTAAACACCATCAACCATACACTTATTACTATACCATTTATCACTACTAATTGCGGAATGTTTCGGTGACAGATAGCTTCGGATTAGATTACCACATCTCAAATTATATAAAATCTTTACTTTAGTAGTAATAATTAGTTATCTTCTAAAATAAATATGTTTGCATAAAATGTGATGTTTCGAATCACAGTGTATTTCTGAACAACTTAATAACTAAAGATAACTAAGATATTTATTCACCTACCGGCAGTATTAACATTCTGATTCCCAACAGTGCTGTTTTCATTTGCAATCTTGCGCTCCTCATTGCAATCATTCGCCTGCTTCCGCGCAATCTTGTGCGCTTGCTCTTCCTTTTCAAAATCAGGACACTTGCGCTTCTTCATGCCACCCTCGTCGATCTTGATTGCATTGGTCCAATTGAAATACGAGTCCATGCCGATAGGCGGATTGTCGGCGATAGGACAGTCGTAGATTTCGAGTTCCATGTCTGTCCGTATAGCTAAGAACATTCAGAGTCCTTCAGAGTCTCTCAGAAACAACAGAAAAACTTCTTCTTCTGGGTGCAGATGACAGAGACGCAGTAAAAGAAAGTGAAAAGTGGATAGAAGATGAAAATCGTTTATTGGAAAATGTGTTTAATGAATTTCGCCGCTAGAAGAATCGCGCTGGTTAGAACATAACGAAGAACGAGTTGTACAGTTTCTTAATGCCAGTGGTCTCTCTTTGCCGATGATTCTGGAGGAACGCGCGGGTGTTATCAATTGTCAGCATCTTATTAATCATAAAGCGACATTCGCCAATTTCCATTTATTTCGAGGCCTCGAGCAATATCAAGCGGGCGTTGGAAGTGGACTGGCTCGAAGTGATCAGGGATGTGAAGCCTTTGGAGAAGGCGACGGGCGATGCACGCACGCAATTGCTGCGCGGGTTGCTCGTACGGCGAGCCGTTTTGGCGAATCTCACTATCACTGGAAGCTTAGCAAAAGTTCCGCACTGTAATCCTTTGTGACTGCAAAGTTAAGAATGATATAGTCTAGTTGATGCACTTATCAGGTTGTCAATTCAGAATTGATATCAACGTTGACGAAAGCACGATTGCACACGCACTCAACACGCGCTGCACAACTGATATCCTCGGACTGGTCGATGTCGAGTGCTAGATGCGCGCGCACCACTTTTTCCTGCTGCTTCTGCAGTAAGTAGCCTTTGATAGCAGCGCCGCCAACGTCTGCGTTTAATTTTGCTTTCAGCAGAGTGTCGTCGTTAAGACCAATATAAATTCATTCAACACTCTTTTTCATTTCGCAGACAAGAAATGATTAAATAACCAAAAGTAGGAACCTACAAATAAAAGAATTCTTATCTTATTAGCTTCTGGTGCCTTAAAGTAAGCCAATTTTATAAGCAGATGCTATGAGAACACAATTTCGTAGACGTCATTTAATGATAAGAGCATGATAACTTGAGACTTGTATTGGGTCTAGAAGATAATTTTGTTGTCACCCCAAAACTCAATGTGTAAACAAGGCAGCTGCTAATGGTAATGTAAATGCTTGCTGGGAAATTTTCTTATGACTAATGTTAACACAAAGCGAATCTAGTATAAATGATAAATGTTCAAAGAGACAAGAACTATTCTAAACATATATGAAAGAATAAGATTTGTATCTCTCCATACTTACATATTCTTTTTGATATAAATAAACAACTTGCGCTTGACGTTGTACTTGTATTTCCCATCCATCATAATCACTTGTCAACGTTTACACAAAAACACACAATTCAAAATCACATTGAAATACACAATGTTATCAACGATATTGATCAAAGTTTTAAAGTCTGCTGCTACTTCAAAATCTCGTTTCAAGCATACTTTTTTAGAAATTTTAAAACATTTCAACGGATATCAACTAAAATACGCGAGTTTCGTGCATCAAGCAAGTGCGAGCAAGAGCCCGTCGTCGCTGTCGAGACTACTGAGAATCACTGAGGACACTCGGATGTTGCCTGGAGATGTTTGCGAGTTTTGAATTTGCGGTTTTATACCGCAACGCTGTCAGCTCCAAATTGCGGGTGGGTAATACGCAACAGTTGCTTAGATTCATTTTTCAAGGAATAGGATTGTTAATTATGGTTAATTGATCTTGAAAATAATAATACTTGAATGACGTTGTGTACTAATGAACAAACACTGAATTATTAATCATATGAATTATCTAGTACTTTGATATTCATTTTATAGTTTATCAAACTTTTGGCAAACATGGCCTGCTAGAGTAGGTATTTGTAGTGTCGCGTGGCGGTCATTTTCATATTTAAAATCATTTGAAAAATATAAAAAAATAAATAAAAACAACTGAGGTATGTGTTTCTGTCAATGATATTTGCCAAAATATACTCAAATTTTTTTTTATAAAAATAAATTAAATTCTTCCGTAATATTATATAACAGTAGTTCTAAATAATTGTTGATTATGGATATGCATAAACTAATTAGACTCGTATTAAATAAACTTAGAATAAATTATGCTTTATTAGAAGATCCTCAGATATTTCATGCGTATTCCTAAAGGTTTTGTATATATAAAAAAAGGAAACCATCAACCCTAGAAAAATAATAGATACATAGTTCGGTATCTCACAAATTATAATTGTGTATTAATTATATTATATAACTAAATTCTAATAAAAAAAAGAAATTAGATAATTTCACCAAAGTATGATTGTTTAAAATGCTCTAGAAAAATTAATCACAATTAAAAAAGTAGGCAAGCGAGGAAACTATAAATTGAGAATACACATTATTCAATTACTTCTAAGTTAATTAGAAATCTCAGAAATGTATCTTAAAGTTAAGAACTTTATTGTCAATTTACTAAACAAGTGATGGAAACTTGCTTCTGACCGGAAAACTTTTGATGTTAGATGAATGCAACAAAGAAAATTTTATGACCGCAGATTCTCTTTCAATTAACTGTATCATCAAGATTCGATAATATATTTATGTCCCCGAAATCAAAAGGAATTTTTCAACTTCAGAGTTTTGTGTGTCATTTGAAATGACACTGAATAATAAGAAATATAATTTATTCTGCAATTACAATTTGTCATTGTTTCAATTTTCTACCCCAAACACTTCCTAGTATGTTCTACGTTCCTAGTAGAATATACCAGTATGTATTCATAACTAGAAGTCCTTCTGACCTATTCTGAGTACCAGGTAGCAGAAAACGAAAGTCAATGTACAAGTTGCAACAATTACTATTAGGAACGCGTAACCCACTAAGTGTTCGACGTCGTGTGAAACACTGAAAACATGAAATTCTTTCAACAACAAATTCTTGTTGGTAAAATATATATTGAAGATTTACCTTCAAAAGACAACAAGCTCAAAACGTATTACAAACCAATATTTAGTCAGTGTTATAATTAAGATTCATCTATATAATGAATATTAAACACTTCGTAACCGCACTTAATGACACTCCGGTTTACCTTTTGCAATAATCGCAAACAATCAATGAAATGATAGTTATTAACAAACGCAATATGAATTGATTTGACTTACATTATTAACAATTTCCTTGTCAACAACTGTGAATGTTTACAACAATTAATTTCTATTGAAAAATTCAATAAATTTTACATAACGAGCTTATTCCTGATCGCGTATAAAATCAATTTTATTTACACTAGGCGCCGCTACTGAGAATGGTTACGCAAACATTATAAAGTAAGTTATTGAATATATTATATTATTACAATGCGCGTAATGTATGCAGCCATGATTTACATTTTAAATAGTATCTTATCTAATTATGCATTTACAATATCAACCACCGCTATTAACAATAAAAATGCA
The DNA here is from genome assembly GCA_027575565.1 of Diploeciton nevermanni. Classification (NCBI taxonomy): domain Eukaryota; kingdom Metazoa; phylum Arthropoda; class Insecta; order Coleoptera; family Staphylinidae; genus Diploeciton; species Diploeciton nevermanni. The sequence continues at coordinate 2,804,202 of JAODIE010000012.1, forward strand.
TGACTATAATGTATAAAATTGCAATAAATGACGTCATCCAACAATAAAATTAAAGTCAATTAATTTGAACTTGTCACCACTCTTTGCACTTCTGTTTGTTCGTCTAAGAACTATTTTTGAAGTGCTCTTAAAATTTGAATTAATTAAAACTAGCAGTTTACGAATTGTGCTACAATTGAAATTTATCACCAGTTTCCAAATTATTTCAAATCGCTAATTGTTAGCACGTGCAGTTTTCTAACGATACAAAGCGCAATAATCATAGTCTATTTTAAACGCAATTCATAGTATGGCGAATTCAGATATAGACATTTTCGTATGTGTATAAAGTCACCCGTTCCTGAGTCAAGATTAAGAATAAAATCACATTAGCAATTTACCGGATGACAACAGAGTGGCAAACGTCTTTTTCAATTGATTTTCGCGCATTTAGGTCTCATTTAAAAAGGGTGCTAAGCAGTTGTCTAAATGATATAAGCACGTTCTTGCTTCTATAGTTTGCCCACAAGTGATAATAAATATGTCACATCAACGAATCAATCTTCGATTGATTTTACTATCCGTAAAGCAATGTGCTGCGAGACGATGGCGAAGTTTTCTCTGCATTGATAATGAAAGCTAATGGTTTGGGTACACTTTACGCAACTTATAAGCCTATCGTTACCAGTAATGGAACCAACCAACTCCTAACAAGTTCTTCTCCAGTTTTAAAGAAATTAAGTAACTTTTGGTATTAAATTTTACTATTTACATATCAAAATAACTTAAATCCTCATCAACCACCCTAAAAACTTCATAATGATGATTTAAATCTTTAATAGTGTGAATCTTACATGTTGTGCCTAAAGCCCCATTCTTACTAGAATAAATATAAAAAACCCTCTTTGCTCTGCTATGAATCAGACCCATTGAGCACATCACACAAGGTTCATGGGTCATATAAACATTATAATTGGTACATAAATATTCATTCTCATCCAAATCATTGCCTTTATCTGATAACCATTTCAAAACCTTAACACCTTCATAACTTTGTTGCAATAAACCATCCCAATCTATGTCTATATGGTGTTCATTGTACGCGCCCCCATTTTGTGTCTTTGCAACACCATCAATAGCCAACATTGTTGCATGTAAAATAATATTTTTTGAAGTTAAACTATAACCACCCGCGACAATTATGTCATTCCTTAAAGGATCTGTCACTATAACACCACACTTTCCTCGATTTTGGGTGCTTTGCGCTAATTTCCTCACTTCCAATGCTAATCTAAGGAATGTGGTGTGTATCTCAAGGTCCTTTGGAGTGAATAAAGTGTTTTCAACGAGGCTTTCCAAATATTTGTTGCTGTGAAAATTGCATGGCCATAGTTTGCTTATAATTGTGTATTGTCGACGTGTTTTTGGTGGTAGCGAGGCGACTTGTGTTGATTTGATGTCATGAATAGCGAAGTACGTTGAGGAAATATTTTTGCTTCCTAGAAAAGTAAAAACTTCTTCATTTACTCCAATTGTTGGTGTTTCAGTGATCCATGATGTTGGAAACAGCAATATTTCTTTACACTTCACTCGTTTTAAGTGTTGCAGGTCTGGGATAGGTAACTTTTCGTTTATTTCAATTATGACTTTAGAAATGGTTTTCGGATCAATTATTGTTGCCGTGTAGACGTTGATCAATGGAATGTTTTGTATGAGTTCATCTGGTAGAACACTCTCGAGGCGGATGTATGATAGTTTTCTGCGTTTTGTCTCCATCTTAATGCGTTCCTATGAACGAACAATAATATGCAATTGTTAATAAT
>JAODIE010000012.1:2806103-2928743 GCA_027575565.1 Diploeciton nevermanni
AGTAAACAAAAATGTGTTAAAGAACGATTTGGAAAGCTGCGCGCGAGGCTGATGAGATTGTTTTGTCCTCGAAACAATCAGAATCGTTTAACCCCTTTTAATCGGCAACTGAGTTCGGCATGGTACTAAACACGTCCGACGTCATGAAAGACCGTTTAATGGTGCCGTAAATTAAAATGACTATCCCTACAATAATTACAATTAACACCAATCTGCAAAAATATGTTACAAATTACAACGTGAAATAGATATTACACGTATAAATATTATAAATGCACCACTATTTTTGTTAAAATAACAAAATAAATAAATCTTTTATCCTGAGATGTAACTACAATTTGAACCAAACGTGCTAATTGTAAAACTCGGCCCACTCCTCCCTACTAATCAGGTAAAACTTATTTAAGTATTTGTTCAAGTCCTATATGTCCTATTCCTGATCCTATTTACTGTTGGTGAATACAAAAGGTTACAAAATATGCAGCCAAGGTTTATTATACATTTGATGGAAAAAAATAATTTGAACTTCTTTGTTAGCATGCAGCAAAATAAAGTAAAGTAATTTATTGTTTACTGTTATTCTAAAGAAGTTCATTCCTTTCATTGCTAGGAGTGTGTTCTTGTCGACGAAGCTAATTTACAAATATTAGTGTACTAATTAGTAAGACTAGAATACATAATCATACCTTGATTTCATCATCAAATTATTCAACTAAGAAAACATGACAAACTTGAGAACCGCGTGACGCACCGCTTACTTTCGCAATAAACAGCTGATTACATTTAGTTTTCAATCTACAAATATAGATGGCACTACCTGTACCAAAATTAAAGTTTATTTCCTTGAGACACACTTCATTTGAAACGTCTCTTTGTTGTTCTATCAATGAGATATTTTTTATGCAATTCTTCTAGAAGCACCGTTTTTTCCCGACGCTCTCGTGCTGTTTGCTCAATTTTCTTATAGAATTGTGTCGAATCTTCAAAACATTTTAGAAAATCATGTCGTTCTAATTTGTAGACCTCACAAATTTCAATTGCGATCACATTTGCGACACGCTTTTGTTTCGGTAAAATCAATGATATTTCCCCAAAGTAAGCTCCATCTTGTAAGTGACAAATCTGAAATTAGTCAATATCTAATCACAAAAAGTATAATTCTCAACGAATTCAATACCTCTCGCCCAGTTGGAGTTGTTACGACAACAGATCCTCTGTAGATGAAATACATGCAAGTGCTTTCAGTATCGCCAGCATGTATGATTGTATCATTATGAAGAAAAACATGATAAGTAAGATACCTTACAATTTCAGATAGACTATCTATTGAGAGATCTTTGAATATTGGTACTATTTCAATTAATGAACGACAAGAATACAAATTAATGTCATATATCAAACTTTCTAAAATGTGCCAAAGGTAGAAGTTTAGAGTGTTTAGTTCATTTACGTATTCATACCTGAGAGCTGTTTAGAAATTACAGTGTCTGAAAAATAATTGCTTTGGAAGCAATATTTGTAATAAGTGTAAATCCTTATTTGCATTTCATGAGGCATATTATTGGATAACATGTATTTGGATACTTCATTTATAACTGAGTAGTATTTGAGAGCTGGCCAGTGAAGTGCTACCAGCATTTGAATGAGCAGAACTGAAACAAATTGAAGGCGAAATATTAATAACACAATGGAATATGTTGGATCGCATGTTTTTAAGAAAGTGGAATTTTTAAAGCTGGAAGTGTAGTTTACTATACTATCTGTTACTATAAGTACGAAAAACTATGCATTTAAAGTGCGTGGAGAGTGAATACACATAGAATGTTCTGGTAATAAATCTAATTTGTTTATAAATTACAATGCCATTTTATTGACGTGGGAATTACGTAGTGTGAGACAATTCTTTGAATAAAGATAACTGACATTAAGTCTGGTTGAATCTTGAATAAAATCAACTTAGTTGCGTCTTCAATTTTGAATAACAACAACAATACTCACTTGTAATAATGCAACTGAAAATAAAGCCTAGTGTTGCCAAAATAACAAACGTAGAAACGTCCAAAAATCGTAGTTCGTCAAGTTTCTCACTATAGCCCGGAACATTTTGACGGTGTATATCTTAAAAGAAAATACACAAATTATACATAATATTAGGGCAAAACCAGACCTAATTTTATCGCTATTCATTCACTTACGTAGTAAAAACGAAAGAATTGTAAAGTATCCCGACGCATACATATCTGCATAAGGTAAAACCATCATAGGTCTATGTAACAAATTAGACACCTTCAAATCTACCTTTGCATTGGAATAAAATATAATATACTGATGCATCATGACGTAGAAACATGTGACGACATGTAAGAACAATAAACTATAAATCCCATACTTAATTGAGGCCAATGTGAAGTAATACGAGCGGAAGAAGGATGTAGCCCTATTGAAGTAAATTGTAAATCGGACAACTCGCAGTAGCTTCAGCAGGGAGAAGAGCTTCACATAGAATATCCATGATAGATTTTCTTCTGGTTCACCATATATCATATAAAGTTTCACCGTAAGAGTTAAACTCAATGAAGACAATAAATCAATGTAGAATTGCAATGAAGTCAAATACTTCCAACGAATTGATTCATGTGTGACGTAGACTTTTCTCTTACTATAGGCAATGTATCCAGTTGTGAAAAGCATAAAGATTTCAACAACGTACATAATATCACAGAAGATATCAATAAATTCAGCAATATCTCCAAAGCCAATGCACACCATATTATATTGAATTAAAGGGCCGTAGATTAAGTTTACGGGGTGGATGGTAAAGCCCAGAATGAGGATGACTAGTTGGATCGATTCCCATACGTATCTAGGAAATAAAAAGTCTAAAATGGGTTTTATTGTAAACAAGTGTCTTACCTGAAAAAGCTGAATGGGTGCAGAATTAAATATCCATATTTGCTTTCACGCAGAATTTTTCTCTCTTCGTCAACGTAGGCATAACTATGATAGAAATATTTTGCATTCGGATTATCTCGCCATATTTGGATAGTTTGTTGGAATGAATTAAGATAATTGTTGCGTTTAAATATTTCAGCACTCTCACGGTCCAAGGTACAAATATGTTTGCAGACTTCAGTCTCTGATACTTTTGGGGTATTTATGATGTACTCTGCACTCTGATCCGACATAGTTGCTACCATATTGATTTATGAGTTGGTTAAAGAAATAATCTGGATTGAAAGCTATTGACTACGATCAGTAGCATGATCAGACAGAAGGACAGATGCTTTTGTTGGCATGGAGAGTCAATGCACCTTGATTTCACATTAATAATATGTGATACTAATCTATTACAAATAAAATAAATTTAGAACTTGTAGATTGAAAGCTCAAATATGTCTAGAAGTATCAATCTCTCATATTTGCTTGATCAAGGGCAGTATATTCTGTAGAAGCTTTGCGAAAAAGAAATTTGCTATCCGACACCTAAACCTGTGTTGGACTGAAGCTAAAACAGGCCCTGGGCAATATTGTAATAACAGGCCTATTTACATGGACATGTTACATTGCGTTTGGTAGTTTGGCTTTAAAGCATACGAGTAGGGTACCTAGTTCTTTCAGATCAATAATCAGATAATACGTATTTAAATATACCTGTTTAGGTTGCCTTGATCTTAATGCGCTCTTGTGCTAAATACTCATTTATTTATTAGAATGTTTATCTAATTCGTTATCAAATATGAGCCTGCAAGTTTTCTATAAGTCAGTCGCTTAGAAATGCAAGAGTTGGAATGATTGTGGTGTTGAAAGCTAATTGATAGCTCTGACAGAGTTGCAACACAATTTAAATTGACTGTGAGATACATCAATACTGTAAGTAATTCTGAAAGCAAAGAATTATATTATTATAATAAAATGAGTTTTGGGAAATAAAAATTAAGACATGCCAACTTTTAATATTTATATTTTTCGTTTTGAATTAATTTTATGCATTAAAAAAATTAACAAATAGCTTTAAACCATCCCCCATCATTTCATTTTTTCCCAAAAATGTGTTTTCTTTGTTTTATACAAATAGGCTATCTTACAATACCACAAATCATACCGAATTACGTTTTACAATTAAACAGGGCAGCCGCGTACAGAGAGTAAGAGCCGGCGACATGACGGAAAAGAAGGTTGCGTGTGAGTGAGAGAGACAATGAATAAGTACCTAATCCGAACAAAAACTGAACAAGTCTCAGAGTACATAATTTAGATACGTTTCGGATCGTAAAGCTTAATTACCAACGGTGGACAATTAACATAGCCTCTAACATAACCTGTGTTAACCACTGTTGCGCTGGAGTGCTTATTGTATGTGATGTTTGACAGTTAACACCATTTTACATCCACCATGCTTCACATTCAAATTGTTACAACTTAGATTACAGTACGTTTATCAATTAGAGCAACATCATATACATTTAAATAAAAACAAGAAACATAATACAATTAGATAACCAAGAAACTTTGTTTTCACTGGCATGGCCACCGTTTGCGTCCCTTGTCCTGCAGCAGCCCTGCCCGCCAGCAGTGGTTAACACACGTGTACAAAGCGCTTGCAATGAATTCCCTTCTCGTTCATCTTCTCTCGCCGCTTGTCGCATTACGTAATTTGAATATTTCTCAAATGTTCCGCCTTCTGCCATTAATTATAAATCTAACTTAACGTTATATATTTTAATAATCGTATTGTAATATAGAACTATTCTGGCGTCGTTTTCTGAAGCGGTCCGTTATACATTGTACAGGGTGTGTGCCATCGTCGTGCGCACGTATAAAGGAGCGATTCAAAATTACATCCGATGAACTGTGTAGTGAAGCTAAACGAAAGCGCGCGCGTCCAATCGTACCGAGACCGCCATCTCACCCGCAGTCGGCCATGTCGTCGACATTGGCGAGCTTTACAATAATTTCCGTTTCCGACGCATCCAGCCATGATTGAAATGTCTCAATATTAGGTGTAGTCTCGCACGTCGTGTGTGTACGTCTTACAATTCTATGTATTTTGTATTTTAGCGTTTTATTTTGAATAAATTCGAATAAAACAGTATGCAATAAATATCATCTCATCAATAATGCAGTGCAGTATAGAATTTAATTGTACAACAATCATGTATATTTGTTTCTTATTTCATTTGTTTCAATCTTGTTTCCTATTTTGTTTATTTTGTACCGTTGCAGATCCAAGACTTGCGCATGCGCACTCCGATCGTCAGTTAGTTAAGTCATAGTCATTTGTTTATAATTTGCATCCATTTAACAAATATATAAAGTGTTTATCTTGTTTCAATATAAACTCATCGCTTTTCGACCTTCTGCTCATTACGTTGCGTTTTTCTATTTATCTTTACTCCGCTTGTTATCTAAAACGTTATTCAAAATAAAACTAAAATCATATAAATCTATTCATCATAAATATTTCTATATACTATTTCATATATTTTATACATATACATCTCTGTTTATCTTTATATATATATATATATTTATATATATTTATATATAATATTTATAGTTATTTATAAAAAACCGTGTTCGCCACCATTTAATTAATTAAAGAACGTAGTAAAATTAAACATAACCTCATTTCACGCGTCGTGTGCCGTTGCGTTTTCGAATTTCCCAAATTTTCGTATCTTGTTACCTCGCGCGCAAGTGTGTGTGTAGCAAATCGAATAAACACTATCGTCAAATGGGGTAGTATTTGCCATTACCAGTCACACAATCACTCAGCAGGACAAAGAATGGATCTTCGCCAGTCTTCGAAACTAGTGAGATACAAGTGTGACCTGCCTTCGCTACCTCAATTGTCAACGGTAATGTACCTCTTGCGTTTACTTCTTAATCATAGATCATCAATATATAATATATGTCTTCTCGTACTGCAGATTTTTGTAGAGTGTACGTAGAGTGTTTGCGTTATGTGGCAGATTACGATGCGTGAGTACGTAAATTAAACAACGTGCCGGGCGTTTTTCCGTCCTCTTTGCATTGACGACAAGGTGTGTGTTAAATTTCATCGTTTTCAAACAAATCGTCAGCCATCGACTCTCATCGTCAGCACTTGGTGGTTTCGATTAAAACCGGATTTCGCATGTTTAACTCTTCTCGAACACGTTTTTTCATTGTGATCGCGTGGTAGCATAAATAGATTATATTTGAAACGTTCATATATCTCTATATTCATTCATAAGTAATAACAAACAACAAACAATAAGTTGTACTCTGAAATCAGGGCCTGGCTTTAAGCGCGTCCGCCATTTTGTGTGCACCTCGCCGCCAAGAGGAAAGAAAACTCCTACCACGTGCAATAATTAATAGAGATCTGCGTTTAATTAATTCCTATTCACAACTATCGCTGCATTTCTGTTTGCTGTTCACGATTTACGCGTGTGTTGCGTGTTATTTTTTAATATTTTAAGGCCGATACAGTATGAAGGAATCTACAACATACGAACACACACACAGATTACGATTAGAAAGGGACGATCACAGTGTGTAAGTGTAATAGTTTTACAAACGATTAATAAAAAAATACGAAAGTTTCCCACGTCGGCGTGATAACAACGTAAGTAATGAACGATGTGAATTCGCTGGGGGTGAGTGTTGTTGGTGAAGGTGTTGTCTCCGAAATCGCTACACCTGCCGCCCGGGCCTGCTACTTACCAGTGGCAGGTTGTGGTGGGCTACACAAGGCTCGCCTACTGCGCACTGCGTACTCGTTACTTAGGTATGTGCTTAATTTAGATTTATTTGCGTGTGGGTGATTTCGCAGAGTGCGCATTTTGCGTCTTCCCCCCCGCCCCTCTTTTATGCTGTCTGCGTTTGTTGCCGTTTTTTGCGTGCGATCGTCTTCCGCGAGGTCCCGATTAATCCTCTCAACTGTCCACGCTGAAGAGCTCCTTGTGTAAGGCGGGAAATTCAAGGTGTGGTGCAGATCTTTTCAATTTTCCCAGCGCGTCCATGTGTAGTATACTCACTTCACTGCAAGGACCAAGAAGTAAATACGTAATTGAATGGATAGGAAGAAGTGATAGTTAGCGTACCGTAAAACGGGTATTGTCGTAAGTAAAGCGTCACATACTGTGACGTCACCTTTTATGGGGAGTGAGTGATTCTTCTCCAGTTCGATTCGTAGTGCTCGAAGAACAGCTTGGCTGAGTCGGCTGATTTCTCCTACGCCCTTAAGTCCAGGTCGATCTGAAAAAGATTCATGAATAATGCAACTATTACCAATAGACCCAAATTAAGTCCAATTCAGGTCAATTGAACCCAGCCATAAATTTCATTGATTTCTTTTTAGCTCTGATTGTAAACTGAATTCCGACTTACCAGGTGACAGAAGAACACACGCCGAATACAATGCAATCTCAGTTTCAGTGAGTTTTAGCGAAGCCAATGCCTTAGCAATGTCAAACACACTCGTCACCAATTTCATCTCATTTGTGTCCGACGTGAAGAACGCTTCCTGTGGCAGCATCGTGTCACCATACAATACGCAGTTCTGTGAAAGGTCCAGGTTGCGCGACATTCGTATTACCCCCAGTTCGAAGCTCCCTGCAAAGTTATAGAAATTAATATGCTGCTACATGTGTGCGGTTTTATTAAATTATAATCAAAACGATACCGACCTGCTTTGAGCAGAACAATTTGATCGTCTTGGGAAAGTTTCATAAACCCGGGCACCATTTTCGCAAACTCGATGATTTGCTGAATAATGATGGTCAACTTCTGCGCACACTCTAACCACAGCTCCTCGTGCGCCATGTTTTTGTAGTACAGCAGGCGGGAGAGGTCTTGCGGCTTGCGGAACATCTCGTTGATGTGCTCCATCGTGTACAGACAAGTGCGGGCATGCGCGTCCGATATTGTCTTGGAAAGCAGCTCGGATATCTGACTTGGGTCTGCAAACACAACATCATTAGTGCAATCAAAGATAGCACTGTCATGGATCCACATCACAAACACATCACATCTCTACCAGATCACTTCTACTGAAGCAGAAAGCCAAGCACAACATGAGCACGACAACGTGTACAACTCAAGATTATTCATACACAGATGAAATAAGAAAATAAGGCAATCGGCATGCGACGTTTAGGCAACTCAACAAATTCAGATAAAACGTGTTGACGGCCATGTTGACAATGAAGATGCACGTGTGGTCGGCGGCACTTACTAGGCAATGAAACGGGTTCGCAGTCATCGGTGGCGCGCGCCGACACTGGCGCGCTGCCCTGCTGCCTGCCGCTGCTCGACTGCACTGTGGGTGAATTAACAAATGTGGTGCTATCGACATGGCCGGGCACGAGCGTGTCCGCCACCACGGCCGCCGACGCGCCCGCCGCCTGCGCGGCTTCCTGCTTGACGGTGGGCACGCGGCCGGCGCTACTACCGTCGGTGGCGACAACCTGCGCGCGCCTGCCGCCGCCACCGACGCCACCACCTTCGCCGCCCGCGCGGTCACTACCCCCATTGTTAGTATCTCCTAGGTTGGCACCAAGTTAGAACATTACATAAACACGAAGACGATGAGACCCATATTTCAGATTGTGGTGATGGTTTGTCTTTACATTCGTTTAGCCTAATTTGGTGTATGTACAAATGGTGCAATTCTTATCGTATGTCTCAATGTAGACTAAGACCGAGTGGTACATCAGACTTACAGATTGTTTGATTAATATTAGCTAATTGGTTTCAATTGATGTGAAGAATTGTTGGTAGTGGTAGTGGTGGTGTGGTAGAATCGAGTGATGCTTACCTGTGTTGACGGCGTTGGGCATTAAACTTCCAGTGTCACTGAGTGGGTCGATGCCAGGGTGTGGGTCGTACGTTGTCGTGCTGTCGACGTAATCCGCGGAGATATCATAGCCCAACGAGTTTGTGGTCTGGATTTGCGTCTGGCCACCGGTATAGTAGGTGTAGGTTCCAACATCACTATTGTAAGTGTACCTAAGTGATAAGGTTATAAAGATTTTTAATTTCTTCTAAGATTGGTTATGTCTCACCCTCCATTGTAACTGTGTGGAAACTGGTCACTACTAGATGGCGTCTGTTGTTCAAACACCGAACTATCCGGCGCTGAATCATTCTGTGCTCGTTGTTGCGCCCGATGGAATCTGACTTCATCTTCGACCTTTTCACGCTGCTTCTTTGACATACGACCGAACTTCACGGCTGCAACAAAGAAACACAGCATTAGCCAACAACAATATCAAGCACATTACAGCGCATTGCAGCGCCACTAAAGCAAATAACCATTAAAATTCTCTTGGGTCAAGCCGGTGTGCCATTGAACAATTAGAGTATTGATGACATCATGGCGACCTCTGGCAAGTACAGCTAGTCGTTTCTAATCGCTAGTCTTATTTCTAGTTTTGATCGTCCATACAATGGCATTCGTTTGTTCTGCGCTAACAGGAACTTGCAACATTGCCGGGTTCGTTACTTAACATTCTTTCAACTTCATTTGATCGCGCTCGGTGCGCGTCGAATGCGCGGTGCATGTCATTGAATAAATCGGCGCTATTCCTACATTCCGCACATGATGTGCTTCATCGTGTAGATTTGACCATCGCGAGCATTCGCCTAGGTCGGAATTAGCTCGAAAATAGTTGCTTCGTTTCTAACAGTCTGCGTCGCTTTTCGCAGAGAGTCAGCACGCGAATTATGCTCGCTGGGACAAACGAACGCTTAACGAGATAATGTCGCCGCGTGAGAGGGAACAATGGGCCATGATTTCAGCCGGGAATGTTGGAAAATATCAGCTTTGCTTTTGCAACGCGCGCAACATATAACTAGTAGCGTTGACTGGAGCTATTTAAACGGCGTAAAAGACCTGCTGACGATTGCGTCGAGCTGAACAACAAGCAGTAGTCTCGTAATCAAGTGCTACAAGTGTTTGCTTCTCGTTGCTTAAGATTTAAGGTTAGGTCATGCAGATTTAATGATTGGCCTGTTGAATTAAAAGCGTGCAACGCATGGATGCAAGACGCACTTCTGATAGGTTTAAAGGTGAATTTATTAATTTGTATGAGGTGTGCATGAGACCACGCAATGTTTATAAAGCAAGGTGGAGATAAATTTTCTTGCATACGGTCCTGAGAGTAAAGAAAGTGCAGTGCAACCATCAGTACACATGGTGCATGCCAACATAGCGTGCGTTTTTCATTCTGGGTGCGTACGACAGTGCATAAATTGCATTAAGTGCGTGCCACTAAACAATTTGGGTAGGCCAGAAAAAAGACTACTTTCAAAACAAAGAAAAATCCATTTTTTACCTTTACTGTTTTTTAATCTTTTACACATCAATTTGAAAATGCATGCAATCACACCAATTATTGCAATTTCTTCTTTTATGAATATATTGCATGCAAAATATAATATTGTGTAACACCAATAATGACTGAACGATGTTTCTTACACTTACTATTTATAATTTCCTGTAACATTCAGGAAGGGCAAAGCGCTTTTCACTTCATACCTCAGTTGACTTTGAATGTAATCCCAAAATTTCCGCATTAATTATAATCAGCTTTCTTTTAATCAGAAATTAACAAATAAAGTTATCCAAATATGTATATTACTGCAAATCAATTTTATGAGCGGCAAACCAGAGGACACGTTGTTTCCTATGTTGTAGAGGTAAATTGATGCAATAATTATCCCAAAATTTTTTCTTATTTTATACTAAATTCTTAATTTCAGCACAAGAATCTATTTGACACAAGGTAGACATCGCCACCATTGTGATGCTTCCAAAACTTTGGCATAAAATAGATTTTCATTCTATCCCATTATCAAAAAAATTAAATAGTTGATGACTACATAAAATTTTTCACGCACAAAACACATGAAAACCTAAAACACCATCATTTTTTTGCAGCATTTGTCTCTCTGCCAAAAACAAGTAGTTTTTTAAATTTAATTATAATTTTAGTAAATATCATGTTATCACTTTTACTTTTTTTTGTTTTTGTTCAAAAAGCATATTTATAAAAAAATTCCTTGGCAACTACGCTCTTTGTGCATCTCAATTCATCAGTATCTACTGAACTCGCGTGTACTGTGAGTACAAACATTACGCACTCGAGTCACTGAACGTATATCGCGTCGTGTGTTATGCAATGCAACGCAGGCGAGTCCACGACAACTACAACTAAGAATACCAACTTATGAGTAACATGCGCAATTGTACGAAAAAAAAAACATTATAAAAAAGAACTTGCAATATTTCCGAGAGAACCCAAAATACTTTTTGTTATACAACTTAAATGATTACATACTTATTTCCGAACAAATAAAAACAATTTCTTTTTCTCTAATAAGTCTATTTATGTTACATAATTTACATAAACGGACAATGTAAATTAATTAGGATTAATTTCAAAATATGTCATAACTACTATCATAGTGGTACTCACATCTATAGAACTTAATAGATTTGATAGTATATGTTGTGCACTAATGTTCTAAAATTGGTATGAATTAATATCAGTGATAATGTAGTATGACTTGTTAATATTTCACGTTGTTGGTTCATGCGTGACCCATTTTCAACTTCTCGTAATCACCGCTCGCTAATTACGCATTCAGCCGGTACCTCTAACATGTTCGCTTCTAAAATATTAGTTTTTTTTTTGTTTGTGCATGTCGGGCAATTTACAATTATCTGTACGGCCACCCGTTTGTCTATATTGCGCAAGATGCCAGGCGCATTCACCATCTACTACAAGCCAATTTATTCAAATTAGCAGTAGTATAATTAATCCAGTCTTTGCAGACAAATGTTAATTATTTATAATTAGAATATAATTATTATAATGTTAATTAATAGTTTCCAACCAGGCAATTTTCCTAGTTTCAAATATTTACGCAATAAAAAAATTATTTATATCTAACTGATTATTACTTTATACTAAAACATCTAAAATCAGTTAAGTTAGTTGACACACATTTTCTGCAAATCCTGGAGTTAGGAGAACAAACGCTAATTTAACGGTCTTTACTGTTAGGCCTGTTATGTCTGTTGCGTGCGGCATGTTTTTCATCGCAGTTTCTTGCTTTCTCAATATATTCGCCGCTCTATTGCAATGTGCATTATGTCTGTTGCTGCTGTCTTAACCCATTGTGTCTTTAGTGCAGTTCATACTTTGCCAAGTTAAATCGAAAGAAGTGGAGACCCGTAGCGTGTTCTTTATCACCTTTTGTCATAGATGCAGTCTCTGCCGCATTCATATATGTGGGACATAATATTTAACTTAATGAATATTCGCGCGGCGAATTTACGAGTATACTAGCGGATAATAATTGTGGTGAGTCGGTATAATTACATAAATGCACCGTAAAATGACACTGAACGTTATTAATGCGCGTTCGCTCGGGTCATATATTAACGGGGATGACTTTATAATAATTGCTAAGATAATTAGACAAAGATTAATTTAGGTAAAACAAGAACGTTATTTGTGCATTGTTGAAAAAACAATTCAAAAATTTAAATTGGAAATTAACTGAGACGTTTAGAGAAAAACTGGATTATACCACTTTATTAGGTAGAAAATTTTATATAAAATATCTGAAAATCATTGCTTGGCTAACGCTGCTATATTTATTTACCAAACGGGATCACTATGCTTTTATTAGAAATCAATATCTTTGATTGTGTATTGCTGAATACATTTTATAAAATTGACAGTGCAGACTCGTTTGCTAGTATGTAGCATTATTAAATCAAATTTGAGAAAAATTACAGTAATGACAAGTAATCAATTTTCTTCAAATAACAGATGGCGCTTTTGAGTGTATCATAATGAATGCGTTCATCGCTTGCCAGCATCAATGGCGTGCAATGTGCACATTGCAGTAAGCACACTTTACTCACTGACCTACTAATAACGCTAATATGCCAATAAATCAGACTTTCAATAAAGTGCCGTTTTCGGAGCAAGCGCGTGTGTTCCAGGGTATGTCAACGATTGCCAATGGATATAAATCTATCACTACTTAGGCTAAAAAATCAGTGTATAAATCGTACATAAAACTTTTACTCTAACACTATGTAAACTATGTAAATGATGAAGCAAATTGAACAAGCAAGTCACATTCATGATTAGAAAATTAAGAAAGCAGGTTTTTATTGCCAAATATTTATTACTAGTAAAATAATCAACTTATCGTCCCAACTAAATTTAAAACATTTACAACACAATGCAAGTGTTGCCAGCGTCAAGCCACTAACAGTATGCGTACATAGAGAAAGTACTTTCGTCGTCGTCATGTGTCAGTCAGCAGTTAGATAACGTTACATAAAGCTATCGATACATGCGAGCGTGCAATCAATATAAAATGCAAAACGCGCAGCGCTCATGACAGACTAGCTTAGCCAATGCATGCCGAGACTCTGGCAGTTTCACAATCGACAAATCTTCACCGAATGTATGTTTTGACGCAGCGCGTTCGGTTGGAAAATTTAATGGGAAGTACGAATTGAGTAATGATAATATTTGAATATATATTGATGGAAAAGTTATAAACTATGAAGAAATATGTATTATATTTAATTTTATATCTTATGCAATTTATAAAAAGTTTTAAGATATCAAAAATGTGTTTATCTATTTTAGCTACATGAGGAATTGTAAATTTTAACCGACAGTAAACAAAAAAAGATTTATTTTATATCTCTCGTTTTCTCCTTTACACTTATTTCTATGGTTGTATGTTCCACTGCTATTGAGTATTGCCAAAGTTTTTCAATTCACTTTACTAGACGTGGTTTGCTCTTTATTTTAATTTATATCGTTGTTACTCATGCCAGACATCCGACATCATCAAACACTTGATATCAATAAATTAATTTTATTCCTTGACTTACCATCTCGACTCATACCAAGCCGCAGACATTTCTGAAGCCGACAGTATTGACAGCGATTGCGATTGACCCGATCGACGACGCAGTTCTTGTTGCGCGGACACTGATAGTTGACCACCGAAGACTGCGAGCGCCGAAAGAAGCCCTTGCAGCCCTCGCACGTGATGACGCCGTAGTGCACGCCGCTGCTCTTGTCGCCGCATACCTTACAGGGTATGATCTCGATTTGTGCTGCAACAGAAAAACAAACAAATGTTAATTGAATGCTGTCAATATCTTCATTATAAATCAATTTAATTCAACCTCAATCGAATGCAGTGACATTCATTCGGTATATATATATATATATATATCCCTCATTAGAGCGTTTTATCTGGCGCGTTAGTGAACGAAACACTCGGTCAGGTCTTGAGCAATAAATTAATTAAATACGCTTTTATTGCAACTGCCACTGCAATTGCGCACGGTGTACAGTATGCAATTGGCAAACCTGGCGGACTTGGATTGTTGCGCGAGAACGAATGTCTTGAACATGAACGTGAACAACACCTCGACGAAAATGGGCATAAGGTGTGCGATGGAGAGAACATGTTGCATGTGAGGCCAATTGTGATTAAGTAGACAAAATATATATTTTAAAGAAAAGAATTTTAGGGAAGATCTTTCATTAAATTGGAATCAGTAAATTCAACATTATTACTAACATATAATTTAATGAAGATTCTTGTAAAACATTGACCGTAGGTAACATAACTTAAGAATAACTTATGCAAATTAATTCACCATGTTAATGTTCTTGGTGACACAGATACTACACATTTATTTAATTACTGGAAAATATGTATTATTTGCCTTAAAATGACAATAAAAATTCTATATATTATGTTGGCTAGCATGTTAAAAACTTTTAAGTAAAATTATTAAAATAGCCTAAATATGAGATAATTAAGATAGATTAATGGAACTGCAACTATAACTGTCATTTTATTTATTATATAATAAAATTAAAACCAAGTAAGTTTTACTCGTGTTTCTAGTCTCCAGTTAATGCGCAAGTTGCGCATTTTTTGCAACTCAACCTTTTTGTCGGTTTCCAACCTTGCCAAAATATAAAAACTTGCTCACTAAATTTTGTATAACGGTACATCAGCAATGACGAACACAACTGAGCGTGACAAACCTCCAAAAGTTCCACCTCAAATTTCAGCACGTTCTCAACTGTACAATTAAAACCACCAACCTCACATGAGGAAATCCTCATGGTTTCTCTGCATATAAATTTCGGATAAACCGAAGTGTTTGAAGCTGATGACTCAAGACATTCCAACACTGCATCTATAACTAGCGCCGTTTTACCGACTTTAGACTGGTGTCTAAAGTGACTAGCGTTACTAATAGTTAATTAACTTTGAGATATATAATAACGCGCACTAATTGCAACGGTTTGCAACGCAAGAGATTGAATGCAGTTCGAAACGTAATTTACACGTCACTAACCTAAGTTGACTTTTGACGGGTGTTTAGTCTAGCTAAAAATGTCAACTATATACGAATCATAAATCATTATGAGATTACTATATTCATTAACGGTATACTAATTAAATGAGCAATATCCATGCAAATAGTGTCAATAAACTAAAATGTTAACTTTGCTTCCTGCCGCAGTGTTACCTTGCAACTTTTCTGCCTGGTTGTGTATTATTGCAATCCGAAAATAAACGGTTATTACGAATGAATCCACAAACAAACATACAAGTAGAATCAATAAAACATTGTACAACGTAACATTTCGCCACACATTTACAACCGGATGGCGAAATAGTAGTTTCCCTTCCATCAAGCAACAATAAGCGCCAACCTGAGTTGCATCACTACATACTACATCAACCGCATCATCCTTTATACCTCTGATAGAGTTGGCACTCTTCTTGTCGCTCTTTATATCGATGTTGGCATGCAGATGCTGCTGAGGATGGTGCGCGAGTGTGGCCAGGTCGGGTGGCGGCGACGTCGAGTCCACCGCCGCCGCCGCCGCACTACCCGAGGAGGCGGCTACCGCCGCAACCCAGTTATCCGCAGCACTGCATAGCTCTTGGAAATTGTCCATCGTCTGCGTGCGACGGCGGCGGTGGCGGTGTCAACGTTCGTACGCGACTCCGGATCCGCTTCTTAACGCTACTGGTCAGCCGGATGGCTATGCTTCGCATGGCAGCGCCGCCGTAGTTAAACTCGTCGCTAAACCGCCGCCGGCAGACGTTGACACTTTGCGATAAAACACTCTCGCGCAAAAATGCGATTAGAAAACTGAATATAGATGTATCCAAAATGGGCGGACGGATAGATTGATTGGTTCCTTAAGTCAAGCGTCGTTTAATTAAGTCACGGGCTAAGCCACTAGATCCTTGAATTAGATAGAGCATTCACCAGATTTAACGGACGCATGGCGTTTGACGGGTGGAAGCTTGATACTTTCGGCAGATGATTCGGCGTCGGCGGCACGTTGAGGCATAATAAGCGAGTTTGGGAATTGTTTAATTTGTTCGGAAACGAGAGGAAATTTCACGCGGACAGCGTCACATACGCACAGCGCGAGTGTCGTGGCAAGTGCGATGCCTTGCCACAGCAAAGGTTCAACAACCGGGCAACAATCATTTCGTTTTTTCGGGGCCGGACGAACGCGTTCGTTTCGGCCACCAGGCTCTCGAGGCATACCCAGCAGGCGACCAAGCTGTCGAACGCATCCTTTTTTGTTATATTCGGCGTTGACTTAACTCAAGATAGGTATACCTGAGTCATAAGTGACTAACACAACATAGAGGACAATGTTTAGTTACTGCGGTAACTAGAGTTTAGCTTTGAATAATTGTAGTTGTTAGAAAATTAACATCAAATGAGACAAACACCCTCTAGTAATTGATTGATAATTGATAATCTTAAAAAAATTCCATTCTCGGGTATAATATTTATAGATAATTGATAGCCTCAGGTACCGTTTGGATGTGTTTCTGAATATTCTTAGGTGACGCAGGTCTAAGCCAAATGGACTGCCGAAGGGCTGTTTGCAATTTGTCGCCCGCGTGGAAAACAGTCGGAAAAGTCTCCAAGATGCATGAGAAGCGCGCGTCGCCTCGTATCGAACGCTCGGTGTGCGGCGCTCAGCTCGTGTTTAGGAGGCGCGGTTGAAAGCCATTGAACTCGAGGTTGTTCACCGCCAAATATGGTCGAGCCGGAGCGTTCGCCGGCGTTCGCGAGTGCGTTGCGTTCCTTCGAAGGCGCACCGAGAAGCGGGAAGCCTTCTCCGGCCCGATCGTTACCCGCTCGACGCCGATAACGTCCAACGATCCACAACACGACCAACGATTGGTGACCCACCACCAAAAATCAACGAAGCTACTTGTACACCTAAAAACCTAATCCCAAAATCTTCACCGGAAACAGACTTTTGGCAAATTTTTCAATTTTTTCCTCTTTGCGCTGATGTCGCTTGGTGCGATGAGGGGAAATTGTGTGTAACGTTGCCGGCCGCGGACACGCGCGTCAGTTATTTTTAAACAATGTGAATGACCGATTATGCTTAACTCTCGCGATAAAGAGACAATAACACTCGATCGCGTCGCCGCGCGCGAGTTCCTGTGCTCCGCAAACTTTTTTAGCGGCTTTTTGGCGCACTTTCAGCACGTCGACTCAACGCGTCATCCGCTTATCATCGCTTCTGATTAAACCACGCACTTGAAATCCTGATAGACACACGTCCACCAACTTGATCAACACTATTTTACTAAGAAATCTTCTTTAAAACAATTCCCAAATGAAATCACTGCCATTTGCTGAAGTGCCTTCTACAGCAATACCACTAAATTGCCAATAACTTCAAATTGAAAATATCAAGCTTCCACTATTTTCCCGACTATTCCTCCATCGCCGCACACTCTACACTAAGCACTAAAATACTTGTATTAAATGAACAATAATCAAAAATTATTGCATTCCTCTAGTGTGTCCAACTAAAACCAAATATGCAATTGACACTTATGTAACTTTTTCCAAGCAGCAGTTCGACACATGTTATACTCCTTTGTTTTCCTTGTTTATTCTTTTCTTATTCACGTAGCAGCTGCTTTGTGAGGCACTATTAGATTAATCCACTTTCATTGGCCATGTTGCGGTCACTCACTACCGGCACTTGCAGTCTGCTTGTGGTCGCGTTTCGGGGTGCAGTCGGGTGGTTTGCAGCATCACACGTGCAGAACGCGGCATGTGGTGCGCCGCAACGGTGAAGAGTGCACCGTGGAGCACACACGAGCACGCCACGAACGCGAAACAACACTGATTCCTCTGACTTCCTGGTTACGGTCGCGCCGCGACTCCCCGCCGCTCATCACGCAACGCGCGCGCCTCATCGTCAGAGACGCCGGCGTCGCGACGCCACGCCGCCACGCCGCCACCGATAATGCAACTGATGTTTACACATTTTCATTGAATATCAGCATAACCAATTCTCAGAATGCATATTAAATGAAATCTAATCTCATGAGGATCATTACATGGCAACGAAAAGAATGAAATTCCCTAATAAGTTGTTATTCCGTTGCTTCGAACTTTAAAGGCCACCGAGTATAGCTGCATCCCCTTTTTTAAAGTCTAGTGTCCCCAAAATCAGCATATTTGATGTTCTATCTCTGTTTAGGTGATTTTCCACGTGCATGCCGCCGCGCGCTCATTACGTGTGCTTGCGTTCTTCCCGTTCTTTTCGTTTCGACAGGAGCGCTGTGGTGACGTACCGTACGCGGATGGATTGCGAGTGGGGCGGGCAGGCGTGGGGGCAGTCGTAGGTTCAACGAACTCGCATTACATTACATACACATGTGGCTAAACAGTGTTGTGTACGCGCATGCTGTGCGCGGCCGCTGCCTCGTATGTGGAGATAAATAAAATGCTTTTACTACGGCGACTCATAATACTATCTACACGATGTGACAAACGTTTCAGGACAGTTTAACAAACAATGCAATTTGAATTGTTGAGATAAGAATGGATAATGAGAAATGGAGAAATTTCTATTACCAATCAAATGCATGTTAACTAAAACAACTAGTAAAACCAAAAAGTTTAATTTATATGTAATTAACTTATTTCATCTTTAGTATGTGGCGCCATCTATTATCTAGAAGCATTTATTCAGAATAAAATTAGTTCCAGTCTATTTTACTGGTTTTTTAAATGAATCTTCACTCTCTTCCAATG
Source organism: Diploeciton nevermanni (assembly GCA_027575565.1). Lineage (NCBI taxonomy): Eukaryota > Metazoa > Arthropoda > Insecta > Coleoptera > Staphylinidae > Diploeciton > Diploeciton nevermanni. The sequence continues at coordinate 2,825,263 of JAODIE010000012.1, forward strand.
TTTATCTCATCACCAGAAATGCATTCATTACACTCCAGGCTTCTTTTTTTTCCATGAGACATTCACACCACAATCCTCTAAAACTGTGGAATGCCACCGACGCTGCCAAGAAACACGAATATAGCAACCACGTCGAAATTAGTTTCAAACTTAGTTTTTCCTGACCGCGTGCAGCAGGTGTGTGTTCAGGGCTACGCTCAAACTAACTTCCTAACTTGTATTCCAAAGCCCCACACTTTTTTCTTAGCACTACTCCATGTAAAATTCAGAAGACCAGCAAGGCACTAGTATGCTGCAGAAAAAATCTATGAAAAGTATCAACAGATGGAATGAGAGTATGAAAGCAGATTTATATTTAGGAACATGATCAATCTTGTGAAACGAGGAGCGAATAAATGTAGAATGTTTGGGATGTACATGTTCAAAACATTAGAATGAAAGAATTAAGTTACGAGTTGCAATTTTAGTTGTTCTTTCTTAGTTTAAGACAAATTACATAAATATATACGTTATTTTTGGTGGTTTATTTTGGTGGACAATGCATACTTTTCTTGGTTAGATAAAAATGTTTACTTTGTCATAATCGCAACAAAATGGTCGAAATTATATATAATTTTCTTTAATAGGAATTTGTGAAATTGTTTATTAAACAATAAAAAGCATTAAAGATTTGTAGTAACGGAACAAATAGCTGAACGCTGATTGTTGATTTATTTTGTGTCCAATTTTCTTCTGAATTCAATGGGGCCAACAGTTTTTCATTCAACACCTCGGTTGTTTTTTTATTCGACATCAAAGTTCTTGCAAAAATTTGATAGTTTTCTAGTAAAAAACATAAAAGTATACAATTGTATATTCTTTATACCCAAACAGGAAAACGATGCAGCTACTGAGTCGATAACAGCATAACAAGCATAGTTGTAGTACGCTCAGTCACTTGCACACCATCTTGCACACCCTGACACTCTATACTTAGGATAAGGGCTAAGAATAACGATAATATACTTTGTCACTACATTGCATTGGCATAAAACATTGTCATTTATAGAGTGACATAAATATTTATGTCAATATTTATGTGCGTTCAATAAACAAATTTCAAATAGCAAGCAGAATCGACTAAAACTGAGGGCTTTCTGGTGAAATTTTTCCGTGTTTTATTATTGTGACAATCGTTGATTTTATCTCGAATCTAGAATTTTATAACGAATTGCATTCATTTACGTTACTACTAGTAACTATCCGACTCCCAACTCCCGGACGGATTACTACACAAGTTGCGCTGTTGTTGTTGTCGTTGCAGTTTTTGAACATGATTGTTACGTTATAGACTTGTATAAACAATAAAACACGCAAGACGCAATGCACCCAGCGTGCATTCGCCGCGCGCCGCGCGCGGTTTACGCTCGCGTGGCGTCCGCCACTCCGACGACGGCGGCGGCAGTGCGGTAATGTTTGGCTGGTTGGCGTGCGTGCGATTCGCGTTTCGCGTCGGTCGAAGGCTGCCGATCTCCCCATATGTTCGCTAAGTGGGTCACTGAGACCGACTCGCAGCGTTGGGTCATTGCACCGTCGACGTCGTCAGCCGGCTAGCGGACCCACCACCACCATCACCACCACCGGCTCAATCCACACCATACTGCTGGTGCTGACAGTCGCGCAAGCAGCAGTCACAATCAGTCGTTGGCGACGCCTGGTCGTCGTTGCCACAAGACTGAGTCAGTACCAGCAGTGAGCGGATATTGATTCCTTCATTTGAATTTTTATTAGACTAGGAGTGACCATTGACGTATTTGATACATGGTTGAATTAAATTTATTCTTATTTGAAGAGGCTACTTCTTTTTGATAGAATATTATTGCATTTTATTTAATCGAAATTGATATAGGTGCCAAATAATTAAAGTTATTAATACAAATTGATTGAATTGAATTGAATAATGAATGGTTATAAATAATTCCCCGAAACAATGCCCAATAAAAGCAACTAAAAGTCGATAATCAACTTCTACATTAAATCAGCTTCAATTTGAGATATCAATTCTTGCGTCCACCGTAAATTTATAAAATAAGAGTAACTAAAAGAAAGTTTGCGGGCACAAAAGTTGTCAAGGCAAAATACCCAACTGCTCTTTATTCATATGCACAAGCACTCAAGACACAACTATTATTTTTATTCTGGTATTTGTTTAATGCGAAACGCAACGCCAACGAACGCAGACATTTTTCTGTCGATATTCTGGCATTCTGCGAGTTACGTAGTACTACTGTCTGTCACCATTAACATCACTTGTAACTTGCGACTTTTTTCGTTCGCACTGCTGTTGGCACACTGTTTTGTCGCAGGTATTACGAAATTCCGTTGACAATCTCGCTCGTTTTGTTTAATCACATCATTAAAATATGTTTCTTGATTCGAAATAAAAACACGAGTTTTCTTTATTGAAACAGTGAACATGTTTAATTTATTTGAGGTTTAATTTAAAGCGCTAAATGTTATTAGGTAGAGGATTAGAGTAATGGTCATGAATTATTCCTTAATTGATGATTGTTTGGCAAGAAATTGGTTATTGGTTGCTTTCGCAACTGTGATTGGTGATGACCTCGGGCTGAAGCAAAAAAAATTAAATTCAGCCTGCAAATTGGGAGTTTCCATTCGAAACCATAACATGAATGAAAATGCCTCAGGCGGCCAACAAACACCTAGCATTATGTTAGTTGTGCGTATATGACTTAACAAATTTGCTAGGACGTGAAATGTGACAACCTATTTGCAAAGTGTAGGCCCGCAGGTGATGGTTTATTAATCAATCTTTGTTGATAAATTTGAAATAATTGATAGGGTTTATATATTAGTAATAAAACTATTAGAAAGGAAAATTCGAAAAGTTGATATTGCGAGCAGGTGAAGTTTAGTACGTAGAATGATAACAAGCAAAATAAAATTGCCAATTTAAAATGTACGCCATCTAGCGACCAATTATTCATCTTTGTGATCCTTTTTTTGATTGGCATTGTCGTACCTGGCGTATGACTGCAAATTGTTGCTTATTTTTCGATTTATTACAAATTCATAAAACCTCATGATTTTACCATGAAATTTGAACGATGTTCTGTCAGTTCCAAGTCATCTCTCCATGAGCTGCCATGAGCTGAACGTTATTTAAAGCAATTTAAATAAAAAGAACAAAATTGCATCAAACCAGTGTACATCATTTACAAGTCAATTACCCAAAGCATATTCATTACGCAGCCTGTTTATCTTGCCGCAGACTGACATGCGCGAGATGATGCGTTAAGTGGCTGTCTGCGCATGCGTCACTCGCTCAATGCATTTTCGTCCCATTGAAAAAACCTTGCAAATTAGTCATCTCATCCAAACCGAATTCCATCCTTTCTAATCGCATTCATCATCATTTGCTGCCTAATTTACAACTTTTACTACGCTCCAGCCATTTGTTTACAACCTTATCGTCCTTGCTCCCTCCGTGCGATGCACAAACCGCATGGCCCGCGCGGCGTCGTTTATAAATAGATGTTTGTAAATAATTTTCGCTGCACTTATGTAATGCCGATTAGCGATTTGCGGCGAGCACTGCCGAGCGCAAGTAGGCCACAAGTTGAAAGACATGAACCAAGGACATCGGGGCATGCGCGGCTTGCGGAGACAGGGAGAGAAGGCGAACGACATCCATGGTGTCGCGCAATGCATGTATGCATGCATGTATGTATGATCATCATCATGCACATTGAGCGTATTGATCGGCGGCGTAATCGATCTGATCGCGTCATAGTTACATGTTAATCTATTGTTGAACATTGTGAATGACATAGAAGAAGACGTGGCATACCGATTCGAAGAGTGTTTAGGCATATTGAACTTTTACTTAAAATGTAACTTCGAAATTTAAGCAGATCTTGTATATTTTTGTCCGTGGAATGACTTCATAAAGATACGAATAATAAGTTTATACTAAATTAAGCTAAGTGTTTTATGCTATTAAGATATAACAGTTTTGAACGCACAAAAAGCAAACTGTTTTTTATCACATCATAATTAGTCAAGTGTCAGAAATTTGTTCTTTCACAATGATATTCTCTTCCTACTTTATGATTTACGATGTTTAGTGCAAATTGTTGGAAATTTAGGTTTTAATTATTATCACGTCATTTTAAATTAAATAATTTTTAAATCTTCAAATCTTTATCAAATCAAAACTGTTTTCGAACGCGTCGTTATTGAGTAACCAACAAAATTCAATAAAAAGAAAGTTATACAGTCTACTTTTACAACACCACTTCTACCAGCTAACGAAATAATTTCACTTATCAAAAGTTGTGCAACATCTACATAGATTTCTTAAATTTGTTGAGATAACTCAACATGCTGATGTTTGCGTAACTAAGAAAAATCGTGACATTCAACCAAGTATTTAATATTTTATATAATTAGCATCATCATTCTGCGCATCTTCTTCATATTTCTCACAACTCTCCAAGATTAAACATTTTTTGGTCATAATCACACTGGAGTCATCAGAATATGAAAGATTCACATTAAGCGTTTCAAATTGCTCAACTACTTAAGAATCGACTGAAGCAGATCTAAGCATACACATTCAAGGAACACGAATCCGAAGACATTTTCACACACGACTCGTGCATTTAATGTGTGAATCACTATTGTAATTAGACATCGTCAAATTCATTAGAATTCAACGCTCAGGTCACGTTTTCAAAGTACATTGAATTAGAATCAACAGAAACAAATTACATAGAGTTCTTCAAAAGAAACCCTTTATTTATTTATTTATTTATTTATTAATAATCAGTTGTATACGTGTAGAAATTCAGAATTAAACTGTGAAAGTCTAGCTATAATAACATACTATTTATTATTATTGTTAATATAAATATGTTAAGTGTTGGTTTGTGAGATAAGCACCGAAAAAAGAAAGTGAAATGGGCGCAGGCGGGCTTATTATTTATTGCATGTATTATTCATTAGCGGCAAGTATTCGTAACAATTTGCGCGATAGGCAAATTCATCGATAACTGCTTTCGATTTAGATTGAAGGAGATTTGACCGGTTGTTTCAAATACAACAGCGATTCTATAAAATTCAGAGTTGTTACTTCGGGCAGGTTATTATTATCAAGGCGTAAAAACATTGATATTAGAGATTGGCCACATATCATTTGAATACAAGAAGTTGTTGAATTTTTAGAGATTAATCGATCAAGGTGTTCAAATGTAAGTTGACCGAGCCAAAGTAATTCAGCCTTTAATAATATTTGCATATTTATCGAAGGAATAAAAGTAATGACATGATAATTAGCTTACTTGATTTGAAACCAGCCGAGCAATGAACTGAACATACAATAATAGTTATGAACGTAACACATGCGACTCATCCTTACGAAGGTTAGAGCAAAGGTTTCTTGAGCACATGGCACTGCCAGACACATACGTATGACTCCTGCTGCCATTTTATACCTGGCAACGCTGCGTAGCGTTGCCGCTGTGGTTGCCTATTATGATGACATCATCTAACAACCACAACATAACGTATTTTAGGATGTTGTTGAGTATCGTTACAAAGTGCTATAACACTTACTAAATATTAATTAACCGAAAACGTTTTGTTTTGGTTTGTTCGGTACTTTATTCAGTATCTGAAGTAACAACTTTTCGTTAAGAAACTGAAAACGTTTGATAAATCATTATTCAGTACGCATTAGAGTTAACTATAATCCATACAAATAACGTATTTTATGTTTTTTAAAGTTTAATATAATTTATCGAGAACAAGTAATATCCTTCAATTATTTATTGCTTTCAATGTAGTAATGTACTTTAGTTCTAAAAAAACATATGAATCAGTAGTTTCAAGAGAATGCCATCCTACGGAAGAATGAAGTACCATAAATACTATTTAGTTGGCTTTGTCAACAAAGTGTTTAATATTCTCATATAATAATTATAAAGATTACTAATAAATTGATGACATTTTCAATGTACAAGGTTTAATTCCAAGGCTCGTTTTTAGTTTGAAAACCAAAATCAATGCTTACGGTACATTTGTCGTTAAATTAACAAGAAAAGAAATATTTTCAGAACAACTAATAACTAGAATAAGAAGAAATAAACTGTAAAATTAAATGTCTATATTTCTATTTCCACTCTTTTATAATCAACTCTCAAATCAAGCAAAATTATTCTCAATCATAGCAAATTTTGAAATTCGTATTTTTCAATATGTTACAAATAAATTTATTGACATATAAAAGAAAATTAATTATCAACTTATTCTCAATTACTTTGTTTCTCAATTTAACAAGATTTTAAATCTCTGCTTTGCCGCTAACATTTAATTAATCCAATTCAATCAAAGACTAAATGAGGACATTTTTTCGCAAAACAAGTCAACAACTCCAGATAAAGCACTCCGAAGGTTTTGAAAACTTAGATCATTCGCCTCACGCAGTTGCAACTGGTCATAGTGCTTACCTTTATTACTCCATTGGGAAAAACGCCAAACGCGCAAAAAATGCGTAACATTTCAATATCGCGCGCAAAGTTGTCTCCACTCGCCTCAACTTGACACAACTCTGTTTCACTGAAATAGTAACGCGGTATAATTTACTTGCCCGCGCTGACAACACACCAACATGTTTTTTGCATCGCGAGAGCAGCGAAAAAATCCAGGGCGTTCGGGTTCAAGAAAGGTCGTTTTCAATGATTTTTTCCAATGCTTCCAATTGAATTTCTAATTCTGACAAACACCTGCATAGTAAACAACGCATCGCACGTATGGTCGCTACAAAGTTACTTGAATTAGCTTCAGCCATTTTGAGGTGTAACTTGGGTATGAGTGTTGGCTCATAATTCAATTCTTAACTTATTAGTATTGGCAATGTGAGGCGCAGCTTCAAGCGAACTGTGAATACGAGCAATATATGACTTAAGTCATATGCGCGTGGTGTTGATAGTGATGGCGGCAACAGTGTTCTTTTCGTCCCCTTGAGGAAAACCGCAAGGATGCGTGTTGTTGTATTTATAATTGGATCTGCACGCTCAAGTAACATTACTTAATCATAATAACAACAATACAAACTGGATGCAAATTATTATAAAACATAAAACAATAAGCACATTTAAACTGATGTAATAAATTTTCCTATTGACTTTTGTAAATTGTAAATTATTACTTAGAAATTACATGAATTGTTAAGTATTGTGCTTTAACTCAAAATAATATATTCCAAAAGAATCAATTCAAACTAAAATTTGACCGCCTTATATTAATTATGTTTTTAAAAATATTTATCCTCAAAATTTTCTTGTTTTTCTTGCTTCCTATAAAAAACCGTTATTGACACACTTTTTCAATTTCCTTCAAACTTTTCCAAAAAAATAAATCTCAAATAGTTCCTTAATTGTATTGTTTTGTTGGCATGTGAGTTTCGAGTACTTTAATTCCTCTACTTCAAAATTCTTTATCGTCTCATCCGTTTTATCACATCGCAGCTACCGTTTTGTTTCAGCAATCATTACGTCAAACGCTTGTGCTGCGCATTCAAATTGCCATGACAAAGCAACGGTAGGTTTCAAACAACCGAAAAAAAAAAAAAACACGAAAACAGAACTAAAATCCGCCGAAAATAGTCACCTACCGTTATTTCCGAGCACTGCGAGCACAATGAATACATGATTTCGGCTGTCCATATGAGTGTAATGCGCAGTTGAAGTAGTTGGATACAATCCCGATTTGCTATATTCACCATTTTTTCCTGTACCTTTCCATAGTGATTATCTTGGTTGTGGGTAGTGTTTATTTGTGGGATGCGATTTTTAAAGTACCTTATTTGAACATCACAAGCTCAAGATATAATTGTAATGTGGAAATTAGTGAAACATGGGTTTCTGATTGTAAATGTTGTCAAGTAAGATGTGCTGATGATAAGATATTTAATGCTTGACACAAGCTAAGAATCTGAAACTTTCTTGGCAGTCATCTCGTAATCCAAGACGATATTTTTATTTCTGGAATAATTAATCGCATGGGGATTGTTCTAGTGAAAATTGACTGCTGCATCAACAGATTACTTTCTGATGGTTTCATGATTAACGCATATTTGAGTGCCCTTCCAAACCCATTCAAGAAGTTATTACCTAGATTGCATACGGTAGAACTATCGAAGCGAGCGTAATATGTACTTGGTGTGTTTCACATCGCACTTCATATTTTATATTTCTATTAGTAGAGAACGCCTGCAACTAGCACTGCATGCATGTGCAATGTGTGTGTGCAGGCAGCAGAGTGAAGTTGTCCGGCTGCATTGCGTGCATGCAATGCGCGTAATGCCATTATGCCGGCGATGGCATAATACACGTCGCGAACGGGGCACTATCAATTTGACCTATATTCCACAAAAGCGCGCCGTTTAGTTCAATAAACCTTTTAAAGATAAACCCGCGAGTGCGCGCGCTACTACGACGCGACAAGCCGAATCCGGCACCGCACTCGTCACATGTTCCAAGCACAATGCGTGTGAATAAACATCATGTATGAGCAATTCAAACAAGCCAGTAGAGACACAACTAATCCTGGCACTAAAATTTAACAGTGTAGAAAAACCTCTAATCTGGATCCGTAATTACCTACAAATTAAGAATGCAAATGACTTAGGGTTTTTTCAATTGTTTCATAATCCTACAACAAATTGATTAATGCTTTCTAATCAATTAAGAGAAAAACAACAAATTGTAACTATATGGATTTGAAATATGTATAATCTAAAGAAAAGTTTTTGTATAAACAACGTAAACTAATGTTTGCGATGATCAAAGCTTATCGGTTTATCTGATTTTTTATTTTGAATATTATTTTATATACTTTGAGATCTTAAAACGTCGTAAATCATGTTTTATTCTCTACAATTTTTTATTTTGATGTCAACTTTGCAGCGCCATCTCTTAGTACCAAATTGTAGTGAAGTTATTGAGGTTATTTCAAATGACATCTAAGAACTTAGTTTAAGCTTCTACTTTTTTGTGAAGATTTGAACTACTCTACATTTAAATAATTATTTAGTAACCTCAATGTGAGGTAAATAATTTAAAATTGTTTCGAACTCTCACTAAATAAGTATCTCATAAACCTTCCTCTCTACAATCACATCTACAACAAAAATGTTTATGATTCAAATTAATATTATGTTATGTTCTTAGGATTAAAATAAAAAATAAAAATAATAAAAAATACATACAACTAATACCTTTAATGCTGCCACTGGACGTGTGCGGCTGCTGCACAGGACTCTGTTGTTGTATCTGTTCCAGTTTGGGCGCGACATTATTCCACATTTCAAACATGATTCTACCGCACTTAACAATAGTAATATCACAATATGTTACTCTTCTAAAATGCAATCTCCAACACTCTCAGAAGTTCTGCAATGTTCTAATTGATCAATTTTCTTGAAAGAATTTGATTATTTTTATGTTATTGAATGTAATTTATACAAAAGCAGCACATGAACACTATTTAAAGCTGAGTAATTTCAATAAAGTAGTCCGTATTTCGTTTATTCTATTAAAAAATGTTTTTATTTGTCTATGTGTAATTCGATTGGTAACTATGGGTTGGACTTAGATCGTGTGGATTGTTATCGTTGGGGGGTGATTTATAGTTTGTGCTTATAGTTCGATTGGGGTGGGTGTAAAATGGTCTGATTTTTGCACGTCGCGAGCAAAACACTTTCCATCTCTTCATCCTCAACGCAACCGACTTGCGTGCTCCGCAAAGTCCATCTCAATCCGAGAAAGCGTCCTGGAAATTTTTGTAACAAATATTTTCTTTCTTATTTAGTTAATTACCAAGAAGTAAATAAAATAAATAAAAACAATGACATTTTATACTTGAAATTTTAAAATAAACATATTACAACAAAATCATTTGCCATAAAATATAATTATATTCATTGGTTTTTTGCCTTAATAATAAGTGGCGCGGTTTTTGGTATTATCCTATTATTTTGCCTGATAAAGAGGTAGAAAAGATTAGAAACTATATTTTTTATATTTTTGCCAAAGAAAACAAAAAAAAACCCAACAAACAAAACAAATTTGGAGAATTTAAACTACCTGAGCAAAAAAAAATGAGCAAATACATTAAAACAAATTAAGATGAAACTATCAGCTTCACTATCAGTTTTAGGTGATGCGTTTTTTGGTGCAAGGGGTCTTGGTTTCAATTCCCAATACCTTCAATAACACTGCTTGCTCCGGCAATCATACTAAAAACTTTGATCGTTGAGAAGTATTCTTCGCTCTTGGGTGAGGTTTGCAACCTGCCCCTGGGTACAGGCATAGGCCTAACCGCTGGAAACGAAGCGGTAACGAAGATGAAGAAGAAGCGTTTTTTGAGCATAATGCAACTAAACCGGATACCGATACAGAAATTGAACTCGGTGATGCTTATAAATACTTTTTCTGATGGTAATTAAAAAACTGTAAATTTTCTATTTTTTGACGCAAAGCCTTATTTAATATCTTTATTTAAATGAGCACAAATTGAGAAGAAATATAATTATCTTCTGTTTATAGACAATATTAATGGTCAGTATGAACAAAACTTTGAAATAATCATATTAAATTCTAATCAAATTTTAACTGTTTTTGCGCATGCAGTTGTTTGCCCTTAAACCTACCTCAATGCATTCTAGATTAGGTGTGCAACGTGTTCCTCCTCACGTTTATATGCATTAGCTTAGATTTCACAGTCAACATCATTCACTTCTAACAGTAACTTCATCTCAAGATAATTCTCCACCATTTACGCATTAATACATACTTTATTTGCTTCACCCACAGAAACATCATTAAACATTAAATCCAAAAATTTAATTTCATACTCATTAAAAGTCTAACCCATTAAGCTTGCATGCAAAGCACTTCCAAACTACGTTAATTATATTCTCAATAAACCTAAAGTACCCACGTATAAATTTACAGTTTGTTTTCCAAATACTTAAGAAACCTCTAAAAGCTAAATTATTTTAACACATTTTAGTAACGTGTGAAGAACTTGTGAAGACTACACGCGGCGAGAACCAGTATCAAAAAGTCTACGATACAGTTAGGGTTATAATTATAGATTCGTTGGATAGCAGTGGCGTGCCAGGCAAAAATCGATTTGCTAGATTTTTTCGCAGATTATCTGTTATTTGGTGTAATTTCGAATGGCTGGAAGCGAAGACCGCCCAAACTTGTGTAATTACCATATTCAGCAGATTACTCAGGATGTAGCAATTATAATCAGCAATTACCGGTTTTGGATTTATTACTGCCAACTTTGCGACGAGATTAGAACATATAATTTATAATAGTAACTGTAAACACATAATCTTGTTGGTTATCTACAATGAGGAAAATCGAAACTAGCATTAATCAAGTTGTTGAATTTTGCTTGTTTACTTTGAAGGATTATCTATTGTAAATATTGGTTCAACCTTAAAAAACCTTTTCGAATTGTTTTAATTCACTTTCAATCACTTGATCGCTTTGATACAAAGTAGTGTTTGAAGTGTATGGGCATTCAAACAAAGATTAAGCGATAATTGCACAAAACTGGGCCAAACCATGTCACACTTTATTGTTTATACGCTCTTTATTTAATTAACAGCCAAGTAAATAAACCAATAATGGAGTCAACTACTATAGCATTAAGTAAATACTGATAAAAACATATTTAAATGGATTTTTGAGTAAGTGTTTGTTAATTAACTCGTTGTTCCAATTAATTTAGGTATATTCAATTTGTAGAACAATTCTGAAGAACAATCGTGTCAATTATTTTTGAACCAATAAATTTGGTATTGAAAATATTGCAATTGTATGTAGTCATGATTACTACTCATCAGAAGACTAAGGCAATGAGACATGAAGAAACATGACAAATGCGCGTGTGCACAAAGAAATTTGCGTAATGTCCTTCTTGATGCTTAGTACAACGAAAGAACCACGAATAAAAGAGGAAAAGTCTACAGAAGCAGAAACTTAGCTCATCAAGGCAATTATAAAAAAATGTTTATTAGTAAAACATTTTAATTTTTATTAAAATGTGAATTTAGTTAGAACGCTTTCTCTGCAAAGCAAAAAAACGTTTAAATGTTGTAATGTTCTGTTGATATTAAAATATAATTAAGATAATAAAAAGTTATCAGTCTATGTGTTAGCAACGAGGATGACTTGCTAAATGCAAATAAAGCACGTCCGTGCATATTCACATACTTTTTCCTCCCCCACACTCCGAGAAATTTAAACCCTCACATCAAAATGAAGGCTTCTGGGAAAAGCCACCCTTAGCATCGCGCCGTCCTAGCGTCGCCATTCACTATTCATCCGCTCGACGAGCTCATCGTCATCGCGGCGTCGCCATATCCTTCCTGTTCCCGTCACCCACACAATCTGCGCTCTATGACTGACTAGTGGCTCATGGTGCAGTCGCCAGGCACAAAAGGACAAAGCGCATTCCGTCACATCTTCTTTAATATCTTCGCACACTAACGCGATGCATATGCAAGGACTGCGGTTCGTTTAGAGTGCATGCAAGGATGTCATACATGATCTCGCACACGCATAAGTATTGATTCGCGCGACCGAGTGAGCTCCAACACGATGGATGCACATGATGATGAGCACGCGGTCCTTGTGCCGCTGTTCATCATCTGTTCATCGCGCGCGTCTATGCATAGACAGCATGGATGCTAAGACTGTTCATGTGTGTCTGAAATAGGTGAATTTGCGCAGAATGTGTGTGCATGATTTGCTCGCTTCAGCACGCTGTACTGCTAACAACACGCTCGAAACTAAGAACAAGACAATGGAACGTTGAAAGACTGTTTCAAATTTTCCTGTTTTTAATTTTAGTTGCATCTCTGAAGTTTAAGAGGAACGCCACCAAGAAACTCGAATACAAAACTTCAGCACTTCAGCGTGAAAGATGAAACATAGTGAAGGAGCCGGGCTTCAACATTTCTCTTTGAATACTCAAGATTTTTTTCTACTGCATTCAACATTTACGAATCATTTTTTACAGAATGCTGAAATATTATTGTTGATTAACAATTTGGTGAACAGATGTTGGACTTTTTTCAGTTCACCTGCATCTCTTACGTTTTCTTTTTTTCTTTCTTTGAATGTTGTATTGCTATGTTACGTAATGGCACATCCATTTTCGGTATTCGTTTTAATCCAACTCGTTTCAACGTCAAGTTTTTTCTTCTTTGGCGATAGGTCTGATACTGGTTTTTTTTACTCGTTTGTGAGCCAACGCAAAATCGCGACTTGTAAATAATCGAAATTAATAAGCGGCACTCACTTTTTTTTTGGCAATAGGTAACTTATTCATGTGGGTGAAAGTTTGTTAGAAAAATACCTACTCAATTTAAAATCAAAGAATTATTTATAATAATATTTGATGTAAGTTACAACTTAATAGTAACTTTATTATCTAAATTTATAGGTAATTATATTTCTTTGTCATTTGTACCTCTTTTAATTGCAAATTTGTGCGTATATTGAGTGGTTGTAAGGTAGACAGTTGAGTTTTAGTTAATTATATTGCATGTTTGCGTAACGCGTTTTATTAATAAGAGCTTTCTCTAACCGAACGCGCATCGACGAGTAACGCAAACAACCGAAAAGAACGAAAGAATGGAAGCAGAAAATATTTTGTCAACTTTGCCAACTTGTTACTGACTCACAATAGTTGCAAATGTTACCAAATAACTAAGAGAAGCAAAATAGAATTTGTATGAGAACTTATTAGTTGACAAAATGCATTATTGATAAATTTTATCATCACCCTCAACCTTTTTTGTACTCATTTTTTGGGTGTTTAATATGTTTTAATTAGACAAGTATGTAAAATGTCATTGCTTTTATCTTTTTCTTTTTTAAAGTAGAAATATTTGTAGATATACCTTTCATAAATTTTGCGTATTCAACTAAATCCTTTGCAAATAATCCTTACTTGAAAAGACACAACAAATTAATTTTCACCTTTGTCATTTATGGTTATAAGAATATAGTTTCTGATTTTGCCTTAATTACATAGTCTCAGCGACTTCGCAAGTCACACACTTGATGACAAATTGTCGATGGAAATCCATCTTGTCATTAATACCAATTTAGTTAAGCACTATTGTCACTAAAGGCACTTTTCTTCCTTTAAATATCAATCTCTATAATTGTCTAACAACAATTGATCAACTTTTTAGTAATAAAACATGAGCACGTTCTCCAACTATCTATGCACTAAGCACGGAACAAGTCGAGAGTGTGCGCGTGTGATATAAAAAAAGTCCCGTTGTAAATTTCGGCTGCGAACGGTACACCTCGCAGACAAGAAGGCTCGGGATTCGGACAGCGGCTGCGTGCGTGCGCTCCGAGCGGGCCGCTCTCTTGGCTGGAACTGAAGCCACCATTGCGGGATGCCGCTGACGGCGCGTTACCGTAACCGGCACCGGGGAGTGTAGTCGCGCCGCCGCTACCAGGCTGCGGGTCTGGCAGAAGAGACGCGGCCGTCGAGGATGCCTGTAGAAAGTGGCGAGCGGCTGTTTAGGTGTGCAACAGTACGGAGCTAACTGTACTTTGCGTCTTCTTTGGTACACCTACTAGAGGCCAATAGACAGACGTAGGACACTAGAGAAAAGAAGTGCTTTAAGGGGATATAAAATCTGCCGAATTATATTAAAGATTTCGCACATTAATTTATATAACCATAGTAAAGAAACTTTATTCTTGTCTTTTTTAAATGATAATTTTTCAAGAAATTTAACATTACTCAATTTTCGATAGTTTGAAACTGTAAAATTGAATATTTTTTTGTGCATTACAAACTGCTAAGAACTGGTACATGGTATAGTATGATTTGTTGAAACAGTTGAAACAGCTTAGATGGTAGCATTTTTAAAAGCTTTCAATTTCAAAGCGGGTATCTTCAACCGATTGAGCTGAACTTTTGTACACACGCTTAGATAAATGACATACTTGAAAGTTCAAAACGAAAGACTAATCAATTTTGATGCAATTCCTACAACATGAGCATCAAATAATTATTATTTTCTTTATTACGGTTTTTTCAATCCTGCGGATTACTGTTGCTTAACTGAATTTTAAACCCTTTTACTATGGGGGGATCAGCTCTTTAAAGTGCTCTATCTTGCTTCTTCTTGACCAGGACTTAATGCACAAAGTATTCTTTATTTGATTTCAAATAAAAGTTATTTATAACAAATATTTATTTATTTATTTATTATAAAAATGCGCCAAAGAGAATAAATTGCGAGAATTTAGTACTCTGATAGACTTGATTTTAAAAATTAAAATCTGACTAACCATTTAATTTGTCTCTTTCTCTGCATTAGTAAATTTTGCGACAAGATTTTATTCTTTCTGGCGCATTCAAATAGTAATGTTGTATAGTGAAATTATACAAATATTTTGTGTCTAAATGCCAAAGCACCAATATAATTTAGGGAAAGACAACAAACTTATAGCGTAAGCGTGCCGTTACTCCTGACAAAATTGTGCGGGTTAGCTTAGAAATTATTGCTTTCTTTGTTTTTACCTGTTTTGTCGATTCATTTCATACGCTACACCATGAACGTTCTATTTGGTTTATTTTCCGAAGAATATTATTTTTATATGGCAGCATTTGTCGTATTAGATTAATAAATTGTCAATCTTTTATCTTAGCAAAGCCATAGAAGGGGATACAGCAGTAAAATCAACACATTATTAGTTAGGCTTCACTTGATTTAAGCAGTGTGTGTGTGGATGCAAGCGTGATCAATGAATTCAGAGTTATTCGTTACACTTCACATCATGTGTTAAACCACTAAATTGATAGTCAGAAATGCGTATTATTTTAAAATTATCGCTAAAACAATTAATGAAAAAACGGCAAATTTAATAACAAGTAGACTTTTCACTATCATTACAATAAAGCAATACCACATAAGACACAAAAGTGAATATGATCAATTTGGATCCCAATTTAGACAAAATACAAATGATTCTTTGAAAAAATCATTAGAAGATTTTTTTTTAAATTTAAGGAACAAAGTCAGCATTGGTGAGAACATATTTTGAAATTAATTGCTGAACATTACGGCTGATGAGTTTACTTAAAATTGTAATTTAGTAAATAGATGCAATGCGACAAATGCGACAAATACACAAGTTTTGCAATTACTTTAAGATTGTCAGAATTTTTTTTTGTACGTTCTATCCACATCTATAGATGTAATAATTCAAAATATTATCATCAATTTGAGAATAAATTTGACAAATCAAATCAGAAATTAACACTTAAATTATTATTAACTTTTGCACAAATTTCAAAATTAGTCGATTCTATAATTATTGTGTATTGTAGTATTGAATATTAAATTAAGTATAGATAATTCAGCAATATTTTTGTAAATCGTAACAATCTAGCTTAAAGTAAAGTGACTTATGTTATATTCAAGTTAAACGGATTTTTCTGAAACAGCTCCCAGTGCGTATGGCTGCAAGTGGCGCACATGCCGCTTGTACATTGTAAACGTTTTAAAATGTAACTAGGTTGATATGATAAATAAACCGTCGAGGCACTTGTGAGTGCGCTTAGCGCATTTACACGATCGCGCAATTGCAGACGACAAACGTGCTTCATTCGAACGCAGAATGCTCACGAACATGCGTGCCATTAGTACATTTAGTGTGCCACAGAATTTTCGATATTTTCTCGCATAATTTGTGCAAATAAATTTGTTTTCACGCTAATTTTTCTAATCTATGCAACAAGTAATCTAAATTTTGTAGGTGTCTATAATAGAGAAGTCACTTTAGAAATATTTTAAAACTCATTTCATCTAAGTTGGTTGTCTCACAGTTTTTTTTTTTTTTTTGTACAAATTTATATACTTCATGTTGTACTATTCTTGGTGAATTTTGCTAAATTCAATTTAAATTCACCCCCTAATGACTTTTCCACAATTCTGCATTGCCTGCTTCTAAATGTTTTGAACTAATTAGAATAATTTCAACAACGATTAAATCCATTAATTTCTTAAATTAGCAGGGATTTTAGATAGAACTTAGCTGAGGTGGATGCTTAGCCAGCCGAACTAATTAATTTCGTATTACAAACGTATACCGTTACATAATTTCTGCGCTGCTTCTTCTCGTTCAACGAGCTAAATATCACATGCCGAATAATCACGGCATAAAAAACCGTTGAGTACGCGATTTTTCTATTTAATTATCGCAATGTGCAACCGTGGATGTAAAAATACTTAAACGGCATTTATTATTAACAATCTCTCATCCTAGTACGAATTTCATTCGTTAATTGACGTCATCTAATACAGCTAACTCAAATAAACCATTAAGTAATAAATTGTAAATTCTGAAAACCTGAGGGAAAATGTTTTCGGCACTGTTTTAAGTGAATGAGTTTAAATGGAAGTGATTTGAATATTTTTGTGGTCAAATATCCACTAAAATGGTAATATTGGTATCATTTTTCTAATGTCAGGCTCGTAAAATATTTACGATTTTTGATGTCCAGAGTTTAACCGCATCGAATTTTTGTTTTGACTAGGGAAAGCCACTATTGAATTTGAATGCATCTCAAAGGGTTAACCGTTAGTTCAGATTGTAAGTTTTGTGACAGTCTAGCAGCTGGGTAATAAACTTTTATTCCGATTGGAGTTAACTGCTTTTGCAATGCAGCATACGAATTTTCAGGAATTACAGTTAGACAAAATTGCTATTTGTTTGCAATAAATTATTTCCGTTTGGACTAAATAAGTTCCAACAACAACATACTTATTAGAACTAACAACAAAATTCAGTAGTGCGCATGCGCAGATTGAATTTTTGCTTCTTCTTACATAAATTTGCATATTTTTGGAGGTAAGCACTACCGAAAATGTCTCACAAATCCCATTGTTTCGTGCATCATTGTTTCAGGATTCTGTTGTGTTCCCACACGACAGACTGATGCCAAACACTGAGTTCGTAAATTGACTTGAGTGAATTTCCAGTACTTGCATATTAAGATGACTCTAAATCTTGGAGATATTGCATAATTTTGCACAATTTCATCACGAGCTGCTCAAAAATTGTGGACATTATTTATATTTCTCTCAGTAGAACGTTCCAAGTATGAAGAAAAACTTGTTTTATATCAAACTAATATACTTTGTAATAACTTAAGAATCC
The DNA here is from genome assembly GCA_027575565.1 of Diploeciton nevermanni. Classification (NCBI taxonomy): domain Eukaryota; kingdom Metazoa; phylum Arthropoda; class Insecta; order Coleoptera; family Staphylinidae; genus Diploeciton; species Diploeciton nevermanni. Next base: position 2,843,544 of record JAODIE010000012.1, read on the forward strand.
ATTTTTATAGTTTTAGAGAAATACTTGCTACTTGTTCGGTATAATCTGTAAACAATCGTCTCTCCCTTTGTCGTTCTTTCATTGTGCAACTTCTTTCCAAGACAGAAAAACTTCTTTTTTGGGACAACAACCCAAAAAACAAGAAGCCAATAAGAAGTAAAATAAGAGAAAATCGTACAACGCAAACAACGTTGTTGGTGGTATTGGTGGTAATAGTCCATACAAGAAGCATCTCTAGCAATGGGTATCACACTCCTGCCAGAAAAGTTTGTTGACCCCAGGTGTGGGCCAACGAGCGCCATCGCCACGAAACGCCAAGAGTAACGGCTTAAGAAGCTGAGATATGCCGAAGGCGCGATCAACGCGGGATTTTCGAAGGTTTTACGAGCGGGTGCGCATCTGACACGCAAATGTGCGTTTCGTGTATGGCTGCAAAGAAGTGGCCAACGTGCAGGCGGACTGATGGGAGACTTGAAGATTACAATTTTTGATCAGATACTAGAGTTTTTGGTTAACTTGTGATTGTTTTACCTAATATGTGAAATTTACCGATTGTTACCGTTTTGTTTTCTTCTTTCAAGCACAGAAATAATTAGTACTTTTATTTCTTGGCATTAATTAAAATTAACAACTGTTTTATATTGATTTTAATTTTAGATAAATAGCAATTAATCTTTGTCCACTTTTCAAACACTTCATGAAGTGAAATAGTTTGCTTCGGATTTATTAATCGTGATTGACAATTATTATTAATAATGTCACAAACAACTACCGAATATTTAATTATATATAGCCACATTTGCTATATTCTTTATCATTAATATACATCAAACATGTTCTAGTCAGTGATAACTGGCTTGGTAACTAATTTTATACTTTTAGCACAACTTATAAACTTCAGTTTTTGTATTAAGAATCTTTATGAAATGCAAGTATGTTAATATTTAAAAATAAAAAATAGAAATGAAAAATAGACAATCATTTATTGACAAAATCGCTAGCAAGTATTTGTTAGTTTCTTTCTTAATTTACTATGCTAAATAAAATTCCGTTAATAACATCAAATAACTGGTTCAGTAACATTTTATTTCTTACAAGCAGAAAATGTTAAAACGTTGTCTAACGCCATCTTATTGGTGATAATAGCTTATATTGATTAATTTTGAATAACCTTACTTTTTTATTCTTGCGATAAAATTAACTTCATGTTGTTATTCTTTTGCAGAAAACTTAATCAAACCATTCTACCTTAAACAATCGCCCCATTTAGTTTTTACTCTTAATTACAGCGTAATTAATAATGCTAATATATTTCAATAAATGCAGATCCGAGTTGCATTTGCAGAAATTATGACACAAATATGACGATGATACAATAAGTTAGTAAAGTTCAGTTCATCTCGTTTTATATTCTTGCGAATATATTAATATGATATGAATCAATTTATTTGCAATTTATTGCAGTAGAGCAAAGAATGAACACAATGGAACGTTACTTTTTTTAATTGGGAGCATTCTGCATGTGTGTAAACGTTGTGTATTTTTTCTAAGCATTACTGTTTGTTTTAATGTATTAATAGGTATTTTTCCATAATAATTCTGTAAAGCAGAATTAACTCGGTGGATTGTGGATGAGTTATTATGTTGCTTTGTTGAAAGATGAACACATCTTCAATGCGAACACCGTTGGAATAATTTATTGTTATACCTATACCTACAATTAGTGTTGGTGGGTATATTTATATCTATTACAATACTTATATTAAAAAATAGAATTTTAACTGAAAAAATATGATTGAAAACTTAAAATAGTTTAGCTAATAAATATGAGATAAATAATAGAAACAACTAATTAGTTATTTTTATAATGCATGTATTACTTATAGTACATTTAATCTATAAATATGATTATTAGCATTTTTTTTCTCAGACAATAAAATTAAAATTATGGCATAAATATTATTATTAAGCTAATTAAAGAAGAGACATCAAAAACAGACTATAAATATACATTTATTGAAATACTAATAAACGCTTTAATAAAAGTGTCTATTTTAAAATATTAGCAAAACAAAATTTAGAAACACAATTTTATTTTTGAATATCTTTTTCTTCAATCAATGCTATAGATTTTCGTAAAATTTGCTTCTAAGGGATGTTGTTTCAAACCTAGCTATAATAAATCTCAAAATTTATTTATTTTCTCTCATCCAATCAAAAATTGTCAACTCTCAGTAAACTGCATAACTATCAACCACCTATAAAATAAACATTCAATCAATCTCCCCGAATTGCATCCCCGAATAAGTGTACATAAGTCATTCTAATTATAAAATGAGTAGTTTGTAACAACCCACTGTTTACCCAAGCAAATGTGCACGTTTACAACATGACAACTTGACAAGACGACGAGCTGTGAATTGAATGCGCATGCTCGAGAAACAAAAACCCGTGTTACTCAATCGATTATATTGAGTCTATCAAGTCTAAACAAGAGTTAATTACAGACAGGCTTTATGTATAACTAATTTCACTAATTTCAAATCAAACTTGCACAAAAATGTAAATCGTAGTGTAAAAACCACGGAAATCAATTTCTGATGGCTTTGATTAGATTAGATGACGATGGAAGCAGTCATGATAAATTTTTAATTTTAATTTTTGGCATGGAGTTTGTAGAAAAAAATCTTACGCAACATTCTGACTTTTCTTAGAATAATCATACGCATTCTGCTTGGGGATCTGCGATGTGGAGATGTGAGACTCACCTGAAACAAAAAAGAGTCAATTTTTTAGTTGCTTTCATATAGTTTGTTGTCAATAATACTAATTTTAAAATTACTGTAGACTAAAATTTTGGATTTTTGTTTTTGATTGAGCGCGGAATAAAATCCGCTAGTAAAATTACAGGATATGCTTTAGTTTTTTACAACTTTTGAATTCATGTACTTTAACAGCGTGGATAACTTATAATTAATATCAAATTAAAATATAATTTAATTAATACCAAGAAAATAACATTTTTTTATAGTAAAATCAAATCAAACTTGTATCTTCTTTTACAATCTTCTTTTATGTTGATCTAATCATAGCGGTAGATTTAAAACTTATCTACACGTGCAAAAAATAAACACCTCCATCAACTGCTACCTGATCCATCACATTGTTTGATCACTCTGCGCTACCTGATCATACCTGCCAAAAATTTAATATGCCGCTAAGCTTATACTTTCTAAAGGTCTATATACTTCTCAAATTTTCATCATCAAACATGTGCAATGTGGCAACTGGGAGCTGAACAGATTGAAAACTACAATTCATTGAATTGGTAAAAAATGGGTATCGATATAACTGTTACTCTTAAAAAAAGCCGAACAAAGGCATATGTTAGGTGTTACAATGAGGGTGTACTTCCTTACAAGTGTGGGAAATGTTTTTTTTTTTAATAGAAAACTATAGTCTTTAGCTTCAATTGTTTATAATATTAATAGGGAGCTTTAGTTCACTGATTGCAGTTTTATAGTTACGTTGATAATCTCTTAATTTATCTCATCTTAACGTAAATTACATCGTGATGACTCCACTTAGGTATTTCCATTAATGCATTTCGTTTTTCTTCGAGTCTTTGACTTCTCGTGCAATCGAGCAAATGCGCAGCAACACATTATCGACCTACACATCAATTATTTACTCCAATCGAGCGTATCACACTCTTAAATGCCGGTAAACTATTGCCCGACGCGTTGAAACTCAGCTAAAGACATTCTTTATTGGACATTCCACGTTAGTAGATAAAAATTTGTCAGTTGTTTACAATATAAATATCACAACGACACCCACGCATTAAGCTTCAAATGTTTACTCACTGTTTTACGTTCATAAAATAGAATTGAAAGTGAATTACCTAAGTTACCTTAGAGGCTGAACCTGCATCATTTGAATTCATTAACTGCTAGGATTCGCGAGAATGCAAGAAAATCGTGATGGACGTTTCACGTTTTGCTTAATATTTAATATTCTCGTTGAAGACGATGAAGCAATTGAAGTAATCACAACGAAATTTAGTCGGATAAATGTTGTATTTGTGGCTATAGAATTTTGTCGAAGCATTAAATTCTGGATGGTAATTCACCAGTTTGGATTGTTTGAGGATTGAGGCAATTGTAGCATTGAGTATGCGGTTACATTCGAAGATGCAAGCTTCAGATAGTTGGTGAATAATAGGAATTGTTTAAGATAATAAAAATTATTGCAACGCACACAAATTATAGATTGCAGCAACTAATGCATTTATCAACATTAATAATACACGGTTATTAACGTATTGGACTTTAGGGAGAGTTTAAATGTTAACTATAATGTAAGTGTAGTGAATTTTCAAGTACAAACAGAAGATGATTAGGTAAATAAAGATGAGAAGGAAGTTAAGTGCGTGATGGTTCATTCTGAAGTGAGAAGTGAGTTTGGAAAGGGTGCGCTGATAAAGATTCAGATTTAGTGGGGGTAACGACCTACTCGACTCTCCCGCTTTTTATTTTATCACAAACTATTTAAGTTGACTTACTTCATTACGACATAATTTCTAATATTCAAATCTGTAATTATGTAGTTTAATGAAACCACGTAAATACCTGAATTATTACCTGCTAATAAATATGTCACTGTTCTAAGCATGCTTGCAAATTAACGAAACAACGGAATTACTTGATCATTCATTTATTTTGCTATGGCGTTATGGTTACTGATTACCTATATTAAACGCTATTATTAAATCCTACATTGCTTAATACAACTTACTACGAGTATTTTGCAAACAAAAAAAGAAATCAAAGCAAATCAATAATTGTATTCTGTTATTTACAAGTCGAAATGTGAGTAATTTTTAATGTTTGCAATGTCTTCACACAAACTTCGAGATGATTCATTGTTGCGTGCGAAGTGAGGTAGTGTAGTGGGGTAGCAAATACAGTTAGGTATCCAACATATGGTTTAATGTTACATCTCACGTGTACCTTGAACCTACATCTTACATTGTTTCTTCAGTCGCATTGTGCGTGGATTTGGTTCCACGCGAACTCATCTTTCGTTCTTCTCCACCACTTCGAACATTTCTCATTCTCCGTATGTCTTTTCTTTGCGTGAGTTTTTTGTTTGATTTGCATTCTTTGAATCTGTAAATCTTGTAGCACTTTGTTTCAGTTAGCAACAACACTAAATGTCACATGACAGCAAGTTATGAATGCAAATGTACTTGAATCTGATTTAAAGCTGATCCACATGTGTGCCATGTTTGCTGAAGTTGTTATTACATCATAATTTACATTGTCCGCTTGTAGCAGGTCGAAGAAACGACCAGCAACTGCAAGATAAATGATAAACGGCGCGAGTACAAAACAAATTCATATCCAAAAATAAAGCAAACATGGTAAAAACATAAAATGAAGAATTATAAAGAATTGCAAACAAATATTATCATAAATACAAGATATTTTAGGTGATGTTGCTTGGCTTGATCAAATTATCTCTTGTTTTAATCATTTCTGCACGTTTCTCCTGTGTGATTCTAAATGCTTATAAATCAAACCAACATAGGCACATGAAAAGCAAAAGGCAAGATTTTGTTCTCTGATTAGCGAGTAGATTTCATTATGCGCATGCGTTCGATGTTTGTTTGATAGATGATTGATGTCTTTTCTAATCTTCAAATCTTCTTACAACGTTACCATACCCATACAATATTTAAATAGTATAGATATTATGCTCATACGAGTTAAATTTTCCTAATATAGAAGTTACATGCGAATGAAACTAACGACAGCATGTTTGTTTCTGGGACGATTCATATCTAATGTTTTATATTCACTCACACCAAATAAAACTAATACTGTTATTGCGGTTCTTAATTCCCTAAAGTTATTTAATTTTGCCAATTTGGAGTTTATGCGAGATGCATGTTGGTTTGCTTATGGTCAGCTATCATTTAACTTCTCAATTAAGCTCATTTAATAGATGCTATGCCGAGATATCACTTCCTTGGCAGAAACAATGCCTTGCGTAATTCCTGAAATCGTTTAAACTCTTTAATGCCCCAAGTTGTACGCGAGTTGTACAGAGCAGAGAAGTACAAAGATGTTGGCAACATTCGCCGACAGCAACTATCAACGTCAGTCCTTCGTTTGCGGCTGCGCCGTCGCCGCAATCGATGCATTTAAATGCGAAAATATATAGTTGCGAAAAGCGTTGCAGCAGCTCGTTTTTAAATCCTCAACGCATTGTTTTATTTACGTATTGCATTCGCTCGTTTTATGCGCTGCATAAAACGCATTCGTTGCCAAATCGAGCGCTTTGGAAATATCGTTTGCTTCATTGAATGCAAAAATAAAATAACCACCTGAATTGGGCACACTTTTTATTAGAAGCGTATTCATAACCTAAATACTTTACTGCAAAACAGGGTTGATTGTTTTTGCGGAAATTTACTTCTAGTGCATTTTCTTGCATCACAATTTCGCGCGCAGTGGCATCGTTCCATATTCAGCCGGGCGTCGAACGTCTTCATGTTCTTGCCGCCGCTGCTATGGCGGCACTGTATTTATGTCATTCAGAGTGCGTAAATATAAATATGGGTCTCTTCATAATCCGGCAGGCAAAGCGTGCCGGCGCAATTTCCGTGGCAAATGAGTCGTCTCCACGAACCGCTCGCAGTTTGCATAAATTTAATCTCGCATAACGCGCATTCTTCTTGCATACTTCCAAACTCAACAAGACGAATTAAATTAATTTTACAATTTTTATTCTATTTCATCAGTCACTAAATGCAAATGCTGGTATGAATAAGACAACATAAATTCAGAAATATTTACTTTACTGCATACTTGGTTGCCTATATCAAATTACATACAATTTTTCAATTGCAATTTAACATTTAACTCTTGAATGACTCTCAATTTTCAGAGTTTAGATATTTTAGTGTTAAATTTCACCATTTTATTGCATTTTAAACAAATTCTAAACCAAAATTTACAGATAAATTCAATTTGGTATTTTCTAAGTGATGATCATTGACATTTACTTGTACTCATTAATCAATAACTTTCATTAGGTTATGAAACAATTAACATTTTATTTAACTTATTTACAACTTTCAATTTAGAGATATGCTAGTTGTAGTATTAAAAACCTCTTAAACTATCACTACTCCGTTTGGTATCCATAAAAAAATCAATCAAGTTTACTTTTACTTTTATTTTACAAGTAACTTTTTAATCCACACATCAATTGGTACAATTGGCTGTGAGTTAACAAACAATAATCAAAATATTTCGATTAATATTTTAATTGTTCATGTTTAGATATAGGTTATAACAGTTCAATCACGCTTTAATTACAACTTTGTTAATTTACGTATAACTAGTAAATCGATTGAATTAATTGATGATAACAAATGTGTTTCCTTTTATTGTCTGATTCGAATTCCCAGACGGTTTGACCGCTTTCACTTCCTCAACAAGCGATATTCCTTTATAAAGACCGGTAATCGACAAAATCGACTCTGGGCCACCAGGAACAAATCGAAAAACTAGGCGAAACTAAAAAGTGTCTTGCTTATATGACAAGTCCAGTAGCAATTAAGACTTAATGACAACATGTAAAACTGGTTGAAATCATCTTGGAATCTATTTTCTTTCTATTGCCTAATTTCTCAAGAGAAAAATTCTAGATGTATCTACAGTCCGCATCAATTTAAGTCACTTTAAGTCAACTTAACTTTATATAAGTACCATACTCCATTATGTCTAGCATGCGCCAAGTCTCTAAATTTGAATCTAAGCCAACGAGATAATTTCGCCTGCAGATACAAGAAAAAAGTTGACATAAGCTATGCCCACCTCGTCGCTGCAACAATCTACAACTTAAGCAGTTTCTCCACCTATTAAACTTTTTGGGCTGACGACGCGAACAAGTTATGTTAATACCACGCATACAACGCACAATTAGAAAAACGGCGATAAATAAAAAGTAGAAATCAAAACGTCGCCTGGCACACAGTAAAGATATTCACGAATTTACAGAACGCGAGTTAATAAGCGGCTGCGGCTGCGATTGCGTAACGCACAACGCACGCAAGCCTCCAATCGACTAATCGATAAGCGATCAATAATTAAAACTACAAGTTGAGATACGCGCTTGGAGTCAATTTGTACGTCGTAATACTCATTTTATGGCTCCTAATGGTCCGTGTCTGCGCGATTTGGATTCAAAAACGATTCAATTTGATGTTAATTGCGGTCATACGTAACCCACCCAGCGAAACAGAAGGATAAGTGGTGAATATGTAATTAGTGGATTGAAGGCAAATCGTTAAGAGATTGACATTTATATTAGAAAACAAAGCAAATTGGACGAGACGATAATAATAAATATTTAATTGCATATAGCAAAAACTTTACATTTGAACAAAGTTTAAAACATATTTAAACTAAAAAAGTTATGTAGAGATAGCAGCATGTTATTTAGATATTTTTTATATCTTTTTATTTTATTGGCACTCTAAAAGTAGAAAGTTACCATCAACTTAAAGTAAAATATTTTATATTAAAGATGAAAGTTTATTTAACTGATAAAGTTATTAAAGTATATTTTAAGCAATAAACTTTAGTACGATTAGATTTTTAATTGATTAATTAATTTCAAATAGTAATTATAGAAGATATATTTGTAAAAAACTAAAGCTCGAGTTTAAAATACAAGCTTGTAGTATTAGTTTTTAGAGAACAACACATTCATTAGAGTTACTTCTTATTTTACAAATTAGAGAACTTAAGCAGATGTTATTGCAAACCGAAACATAGGAACAATAAACGAATATCGTATTCTATTTAAAAAAGTTGAGAAAATAATTAACTCGTATCAAATACCAATTTAAATTAATTCCGTTATGGAATCAAGAACTACACAAACATTGAAATTCCAAGCGAAAATTCAAATAGATGCATGCGCAATTACATTGTAAGAGTGAGTGTTAACATTTTATTATGATTTTATGATGTTGATATGATATTATGTTATGATATTTACCTTATTCTTTTGATTGCTAAGAATAGAATTTGTAATGTTTCTTCATTAACTTCATCTTCAATCAATATTTATTATAGTTATAGGTTATAGTTGTTAGATTAGTACAACTACTCATTTTTCTTAACTACCAATCATTTCAATCCTTCCTTGCATGTATACAGTGCAAAGTCATTTAAAGCATTTTACGAGCGCATTCGTGGCGGGAGAGGCGCTCGAGGTAGATAACCTAGGTAAAAGTGATTTAAATTTAGTGTTAGTGACCTATATTCGCGGAGCCGACGGGGTCGCCGCATCCGACTGCAACTTGCAGCAATGCGCAACGACGCAACTGCAGAACGGTGCATCACAGGCCAAACACATACACGGCATGCAAAATAATAATGCATATTCATTTTCGCGTGCATTTCCATGTAGAAAATATCTTATTCAAAGACGATTCACGCAACTGCACAATACCACCAATTTTCCGCAAGCCAAAGCCGAATGAATAAACATCGAATAAAGATAAGATTTGATTAGATGCTTACTGTTTACATAGGTACCTTGCCATTTTGATGTATGCACAACCTAAATGCAACTTCGATTTAAATTAAATTTAGTACAACCAACGATGCAGTTGGTGCTTGTGTTTTGGATGCCGGCAGTTTGCACAAGTATACACGAATTAATTGCTAAGATGCAGAGGCGTCGGTGGATGTTGGTGCTGCTCCCGTTACTGGCTTGCTATTGATAGTTTAGCACTCAGTAAACAAGAATTTAATGAAATTACGCGCTGTGTTTACTCTGGCTTTGCAGCAATTGCAAACCGTCAAGTGTTGCACGCGTTATAAATAAAAGAGCGATAAATTGAGGTTTTGATGCGTTCCATGTGGAAAGCCTTCGACAATTTTGTAAGATTTTGTCTTAACTTTGTTTATTGACATACGAAAGGTATACATTTCTTGTAATTGTTATATCCCTATCATCTGAAAGTGCTTTAAGGTATATTTTTAAAATTTTTATTTGTTCTAATTCCAGTTGTTGTGAAAACTTTTATTTCGTATTTTTGATCTCTAGAAAGCTCCAGAAACTTGTAATGCTCAAAGGATTTTAACTTTCATTTAGACTTCCGCTTTTACATCCTTTTAGAACAAGGAAGACAAACATTGAATACCAAAAAATCAAAGTTTCTTATAGATTTTTTTATTTATTTATAAGCATGAGAGATTTCCTGACAAAAAGTTCACTTTATACTGTCATTATACACAGATCAGGTCTAAAGAACAATATTTAATGATCTATTATGAAGAATACTAAAACCACCCAGAATCTTCTCTTGAGCATTTAGTCCAAGGATATTACAAATTTGAACCCTGCCACTAAAGCAAGAAACAATCGATCGTAAATTAAGCGCATCACTGCTTTCGAGCCTCGCAGGCTGCTATCAAATTGCCTGATGTTGCAACACAGAAACAGAACGCACCGAAAGAAGCTAAAGAAACAATGAGTAACTGCTGGTTCAATTGTTTAAAAAATAAAAATTAGAAGCAATTAACTTTTGTTTGAATTTATTAGAAATAAATCAAATTAAAAAAATCACATTCTTGTTAGATTAGTGTCTACTCATTTAAATTCCTCTTGCTTTCAAGTATTTTCATCTTTACGTACTGATTTGTGAGTGTTTTATTCTTTAGCCGCTTAGCCATTGGCAACCTTAGAAAACAAACAAAGAGACAAAAATCCTAAACAATGCTCTGAATAATGTACTATAACGACATTTATGGTGATGCTTGATGTTTTTACAGCCAGAACGCAGTAAGGCAGTAATTCTTCAAAGTGATACTACGAGAATGAGATAAAATTGCGTAAGAGATGTGTACACTTTGATTACATTGTCGGAACAATTCTATCAAGACATGCATATTTTACTAAAATATACCAACCAACTCTAGAGCTCAATAGACAAACACGTAACCAAATTATGGTGAGTAATATTACAATATTACAGTTAGTGTTGGTTATTATTCTCTATTATATATCATTTTATAAGATGTGTTTAAAACAGTAGCTAGCATAAAGCTACGGTCGAATTGTGAAGCTCGTTCGAGCGTCGCGAATTACTTGGTAACTTTAAGTTGTTATGAATAGTTGAATGCCGCGAAGCAATCCTTTTGCGCCTTCTGATCAGCAATAAAACAGTGAAAAGTGAACGTAGCGCCTCGGCGAGTGTGGTAGCTCAACTGCTAGTTGCGACCCGTTGCCGCTGATGCCGTGCGTTGCGTCGAGCGAAAACAAACTCGAGCGACCTTTCCAAGGCGGTTTATTGAACCGCCTCCCGCCGGCGAGCACGCAACACTCACACGTCATTGTTGATTACGCTTCACACCTGAATTACTGAACTGGCTGCACATACAAATGTACAGTTCTGGATGAGAAAAAGATTGCTGTAGAAAATGTCATTTTGCCAATAAAGAAGGATTCTGCCAAAAAAAATCTGCCGTATTTGAAGAGAGATTTAGGCATTTAATGGGTAAATTTTCATTAGTGTAATTAAAGAATAAATATTTAAACTGTTATTTAGAGAAATATAATACTAAGCGGAGAAGTACCTTGTAAAAGTCGTAAAAACGATGATAATATTACATAAATTACATAACAAATTCACATAAAATTCAAATGTTTTATAATAGACTATTAATCTTTCTACATTTACACTGCATCTTGATATTCTAAAATTGCTTACTCCAACAAATTTATTCCGCCCGAGAGAAAACTTTGATGAAAAAGCAACAATAAATAATGAAAATGTCCTTATTTGAAGTGAGATATGATTAAGTCAGGGAAAGAAACAAATAAGAAGAAATGCAACTTGTTATAAACTTTACAGTTGCACATTAACCCGGTAAACAGAAAGAACGGTCGTGGCAGACGCGCGGCAGAGTAATTAGTTATTAGCAATTAAAATTTCAAGTACAATGTACACAGTGTACAATGAATTCAGACCATGGCATATCTACAAACGCACGAAATGCAATTTGCTGCGGTGATGCGCACGAGAAACGTGCAAGCCGTGCGAGTACACTGAGAGTAATTAGGTGAATCTAATTGACCCAAAGAACTACACCAGTTTTAATGGGCAAATCACAATGAGCAAAATGTACAGGATTAAGCCATTGGTGATTGCTGATAAGCTTGCTGATTGAAGATGGATAAGAATATAGAACATTTTAATTGGCAATTCAAATCAATTACCACACATTTTATAATAAATTCCATTGCGGACATGTACTGTTATGATTATAAGAATTATAAGAAGACAATTTTGGAAGTAAATTATATAGCACAATATTTAAATAATAATAATAATATTTTGATTTAAAATATTTTTATTCCGGAAGAACATTTAGTTTATTTCCTTAAATGATTAATTTGATCTAGGCTTATGTGTTTCTTTTATTCTCTCAAACTATTAATTATCGAAATTGTTTTATCTTCTGAAAATGCTATGAACTACGATCTTAGTTAAGAAATAAATATTTTAATGATTCTAGGACCGTTGGTCGATGTCTTTGTATATAATTATTAAATATTTCAATAAATCGTGATGTTTTCAGAATATTATCTATATCCTACACCATTATTTACCCTATAGATGTAATTATGTTCTTAATTTGTCTTTGTTTGCAATAAAAACTTATATGAAATTTCAATACTAATGCATTCAGTAGAAAAAAAAAACGGAGGTTTGTTTATAATTAGTCTAGTCTCGTTAATTTCATATCGATTGGAATTTTGCACCATATTATTACAATGTAGAACAGCAAATTTCCGATTGAGATAGCATTACCGGCATTCAGTCAATCATAATTTTCTAAAAAACGGGTTTCTCAAAATTTTTAAATCGTCGATCGTTTTTTTTTTTTAATTCCGATTGCTTCATAACTTCCGTAATTATTGTTAGATCATTTAAAAATGTGATTTGTTTATCTTTAATAGTTTCAAAGTTATACGTTCTTAAAAGTCTTAAAGTTTGTGAAAAAGTGTAGACGCTGATATGAACGCATATTCCGAAAAAATGTACATTTGGAATGGAAAGTATGTTTACTCGACTAAGTATGAGTTGCCCAATACCACACTAGTATTCTAATTTTCTTAGCGCATTTAGTTTTTGAGGTAGAATTTTTTTAGTCGAAAAATTAAAACTTGATTTTTACTCATTTTTGCGACTGCTATCTCAATCGGAAATTTGCTTTTCCACAATGCTACATCTTTGAACTATATATCCTTAATTTCATATTATTACCAAGACACATGCTTATTATTTATTTTCAGCCAACATAAAATCTAACAATTTGCGACCCTGTAAATTAATAAGCTAACATCTTTCAACATAATAAATAAAGAAACAATAAATGATTAAAATATCACAAATCAATATTATGACCTCATGAAATTGATATGTCATCCGGCAATTTTAATCCCTATTCAACCTAGCACTTGCAGCTGCAATCCTTCAACAATGAAGAAATAAGAAGCCTAACGGTACCCGGATATACTCAGAGCAAACACGCAATGTAGAGAAGGCGCATGTTACACGCTCTTGCTTATTTACATTACACAAACTGCGCAAATATAGCAAAACTTTCAAGTTACTATCCTTAAGGACCAAAGTATACATCAGTGCTGAAGGTACAAGAAGGACAGGGACAAACAATTGCAAAAGACAAGGTAACTGAACAAACTGCGCAAGGCAAGCAGAAAACTGGAAATACGCAAAGCAACAAAGTCATCGAAGAAGAGCGTCTAAGAAAGAAGCTCCGTGTCGGCACATAACGGGTCCTTTCTTCGATATAGCGGTACCGTTGGATGCGCGAGCCGGTAACCTAGTGCCGCGTGCGCCTAGCGGGACTCATCGCCGAGGCCGAAGAGTCTGAAGACATCGCGGAGGCCTTTGCGTCAACCGACCGCGACCGAAACACACCTGACTGCATACCACATGCATACCGGAAAATAGTGAGTTGTTGACAGAAGCATATCAAAACATCAGCGCTTCAGGATTAAGAAAATAATTTGTATTTATCTCTTGCAGAGTAATAATTATTTTCTAATCAAGATATATGATTTTTACTATCTACTAATGAAAATGATTGTGTGCCAAACCAACCTTTACCTGTCATCACGGTGTGGGAAGGCGAGGGCGGCGGTGGTGGTGCCGTGGTGGTTGGCGTCGTCGCCGGCGTGACCACTTCGACACGTACCCCTACGTCGGAGGCGGCTGAAACCGCCGAGGCGACCGACGCCACCGAGCACGCATCTTCCACCTCCACCTGCAGCTCGGCGACGATGACGCCAGCGTCCACCGGATCTGCCAGTTTTAATCCGTTTGCAAACAACGCACTTGAATTTAATATTACAAGCGTGATTTGTTACACCTGAGACACGTGTCAGGTGTTTGCTTTTACAAATACTAAATTATTTAAGCAGAATATTTCATATATTACGTAGTATATTAGTAGTAAAATTTGTGCAGATTTTTTTTAAATGCTAACGGCGTTAGTTTTTAGATTTATTGTTGAAATAACTGACAACTTTTTGCTTTCATTTAAGTGGACAACCTCTGCATGCATTTGTTAGATATTAATTTCGACGACACATATCAGTCTTTCAATTGCTGCTTTTCACTTCTTTCATGCGGGTAAATTCGTACAAATGTTTTAGAAAACTTTTCACATCCGATTGTTTTGATAGTTTTTTTATTGACAGCGTTACGCCCTTCAAGTTCTACAGTTCTTTGTTTTATGATTAGTTTTAGTAGTTCTGTGCTCAAAACTTTAGTACTTGGAGTTGATTGCGTTTGTGTTGGAATCTTGCCAGTAATTTATTTCAGGTTAATTTTCGACAAGCTTTCTTGCTTGCGACTACAAAAGTTATTCGTACAAATATCGTGTAAGTAGGAAAAAGGATTCTTATACAAGAACGACACCTCAATTAACAATATGTATTCAATTGTGAGAATTATTGGTGTTTTCCTTTAATATTCCGAGTGAAAAATCAGTCGTAGAACAAAATTTTGAAGCGATTGCAATACCTCTATTAGAATTATATCTTCGAATGTTCCTCCACGAATTTTTAGTGTTTATCAATAAAGTTAAAACGTTTCTCTTAATTTTTGTGGTTGTCAGTCGATTTCAGTCTAGTACAGTCTTCAAAGTTAAAAAGATGTCTTTGATAGCAACGCGCTTGATGTTCAATGTATTGCTTTCAAAATGCTTTTGTTCGTAGCGTTTAGAGACGCTAATCAATCATGTGATGGTCTTATCCGCTAGAATGCCTAATAATTGTTACGCTTGTTTTACTAATGTTTGCAGTAGTGTAGTTTTAACGTTGGGGGTGATTTTGTGTGAATTACGTTGAAAGGCAACTATGTTACATCTTTGAATGTTCGCAAAAAGCGAACAAAATTAGTAGGAATTTTATTGCAGTCAAAAATCAGTGCCCTTTATATAGATAGTAGATCAACCTTTGAACGAACACATTTTTACGGTAGCCAAAACGATTTAGATGCGTTTATGTTGTTGCTATGTTTATCACCAGAATTGTTTTTGAAATCATTCTCTTCATTGTGTCAATTTGGTCGTCGTTTTGTTAAGTTAATTTGTTTTTATTCTATTTGTTATCTTTAAAGCGCGTTTACGTGCTAGTCGGGTGCGAATCAATATTTTTAAAATCGATTCTTGAATGCAGGTTAGAAGAGCAGGACTGCGGCGCTCTTTCCGACTTCATCCACCACCCGTAAGTTAAAACCGCTTAGTTTACACGCAATGCCAATATCAAAATAATAAACAATAGCTAATTCTTTCTAAAGAAAATCCGATTTTATTGCATTTGTGTTTAATTCGTGTGCTTTACTTATTTTAATTACTTTATTAAAATATCGTAAATTTATGACACTAGTCGACTTAGTGAAGATGTTTTAGGTCAAATGAGTTGCAAAAATTTCTTATTGTGATTCTTAAATTGTTATGGTATAAGAGTTGATGGCTAATTTAATATCCATGTATCGATCCAGCACGAGTGCAAAACACTTCCGGGATGTAAACGGGCACTCACTTGCGCGTGAACTCACCGCCAACAAGTCACCACGCACAGCTTCACGGAATTGGGCACGCGATGAGAATGCGGAAATCTCTGCGAGATGCTTGCTTCCTCGAGGGGCGGCGAGTTCGAGCCTCGCCAACGAGGAGGAATTGCAAACGCGCGAGATTGCGTATAGTGTTCAATTGTCGAGCGGCGGTCGTGTCTATGCTGTTGGCGGATGCGATACTACGCCGCCGACGACGACGCCAGCGCTGCGGCAAACTACGAGGGGAAGTTATACTAAAGCACAGTGTATACAACACCATCTCATGTGATATTTGATATAAATATTAGTTTAGATTTAACATCTTTAAAGCATTTTCTCTCTATATAACAAATTACATTTCTTACTAACAAATCAATACGAGACTATAGTTAATTATTTACGTATATTGATAGAGATTTATTTGAAAATTGTATTGCAGTGATTTGGTATCGTTTGTAACCGGTTATCCTGACGCATGCGCATTTGCAAGCTATAAAACTTGTGTATTTCGATCCAATGCTTTGCACACCGCCGCATTCCCGCCTCTCGCTTCGTCTATTACCTGGCGCACCCCAAAGGAAGAAGCGGCATACAACTCTCACCTTAATGCCGCCTCTCACTAAGAATGCATTTGCTGAAACCTACTGACATGGTTTCCGTTCACTTGCTGCGTTGCTTCCTTTACAATCACGCTTTCTGCCCCCACATACTGCTTCCTTTTTCAGTGTATACACATTTCAACACTTGACATAGGGAAGTTGATGGTGTGCGTGTCCTCCTGCACTACATCCACACTTTCCACTCCTTATGCTTTATAGCCCACTCGCCTAGATTTTCACATTTCTACATTTTCATGCATGCACGCACGCCATGACTCTCACTAGGGTAATAAGAGTGGCGGAAGGGTTGCATGTTAGTGGCAAATGCAGCCAAGGGTTGAAAAGAACTCGCACTGTATGAAAGTAGGCAAACCCATGCGAGGACGCAAATCGAAAGTGAAACTTGCATTGATTTTCCGCTTCCGCGTTGGATTAACTTTTGGGGGTGTGAATGATTTCAGTTGAAATACTGCAACTTTGTAGGAATAGGAAAGAGCATTATAAAGTGAGTAATTATTTAATAGTGGCATTGGTTTAGTGTAATGTGCCCCATTGTACAATAATATTTTTTGTGGAAGGGAGTGAAAAGAATGAAGAAATATAGAAAATAGTTTAATTAAATCATGGTTAATGTAATTATAGTGGGAAATGTCAGTAATAAATGTGAGAATAAACACATATTCTAAGGTTCTTTTTTCTTAACAGTTATTTTTTTCACACTTTTATTTTGAGCAAGTATGACGTTATTTTGAGGAAGAAAATGTACAGAATTTTGCTTTTAGCGTCTAGTTTTATCAACATTTTAGAAACAGTTTATAAATAAAAAAAATTGTGATATTAATAGAATATGAGCCATCATCCATTGTATTGCAATGATTAATTGAAATTCTGCTGGTTGTATTGTGTTCATTTTATGAAATTCAATATTTTTAGCTTATATATTTCAAAATTTCCAAGTAAATACTCCTCATTTTTTCTTTCCATTTTTGTAATTTTATTCCGAGGGAAGCAATAAAATACGAACAAAATGGCTCAACAATACATTTTGGTATTTTCCTCAGAGCATTTCTATTGCTATCTTCCAAACTATAAAATATACCTTGAACATTGTAGAAGTATAGCAATATTGGAAGTTTTCTCGCTGCATAAAGAACCAAAGAAATGTGGAACAAAAAGTGCTATATTGGAATGCTATTTTCTCTCTAAATTTCACAAAAGTATATTAATATTGCAATTAAATTCTTACCTATTGGTAGTGTCATGTTTTCTAGTCAAATATTCTTAGTAACATAATCTTGGAATACTTTGAACTCACCTAAAACAAATAAAATGATTTTAATTACAATTTTAATTAAGTGAAAACACACACATGACATATATTAATTATTATTACACGTGCATGTTAATAGTAGAGACATTAATAAATGATATTTTAATGGTGATAAATGAACGCTAATGCGCATTACAATTGAATTTTCTCACAACTTTAATGAAAATAAATGTCAATATACAAAAAAGGTTTTCTATTGTTCGTACCAGCTAACATGATAATACTATCTGCAGAATTTCTACGTTGTTTTCTGTTGACGATGTCTATAATGCGAATTCAGTCAGTACGTCAGTAGGTTGTGGAGCCTGTTTCCGCTATTCGCCAATTATTATATGCCAAGCACGCCGCGTACGCAGTATTTGCATTTCAATTTTTATACAATTGCTACGCTTTGCGGTGAAAAGAAACGGCAGCGAAATAAACCTACAAAACAAAATAATGCAGAATGCCGACATACACGAGAGACACATAATACGTGTAAACGTGAATCATTTTAGCGTGCATAAATAATGGACCGTTATTTTCTGTGTGGAATACCGGAATTTGCGAGAGAAAATAATTTGGCCAATGGTATTATCATCTGAGCATCCACAGGTTAATTGAATTTGGTTCCCGAATGTTTTTTTTTTTTTAAATAATTTGGCTAAGGAAAATAAAATTTACTGAATTAATTGATGATTCAATAATAATTAATAATAATAATATATAATCAATAATCAATCAATAATAATTAATGATCAAATTACAATATATTTTAATTGTGTATTGAATTATTTTCATGACATTGACAATATAAAAATTAATTCAGAAATAGTTACATTACAAATTCAACAAATTATATTAAAACAAACAAAATATTTTTATACTGATGATTGTTTCTTTGTTCAAAACTAGAACGCAAATAAATATTAGGTACTTATTCTACTACTTGTCTAGCTTTTTCAAAATTTTTAAATCAATTTTTGTTGGGATACGTTACGCCACTTTGGCAGGCAAAACGAACAAAACAAGAACAACAGTTTGCTGTTTTAGTTGTTAGCAGTTAGTGTCAATACAATACAAAATAAATAGGAGATAATAAATTGAGTTCGATTTAGGCTTTATATGTATGTTTGTGTGGGTAGAAAAATTCAACACAATTTCAAAGCAGATATCTTCAATCGATTGAGTTGAAATTTTGTACACACGCTTAGCTATATGACGTCTTTGAAAATCCAATATGGTAGGCTATTTAATTTTGATGAAATTTCTAGAACATGGTTATCAAATAAAAAAGCATCCTGACAGTAAGTTAAAAAATAAAGTGACTTCAATCTAAATTCCTTCCTATAATTTGCTTCAATCTGAGATTTTTAGTGATTTAGGGTTGATTACTAAAATAAACCATTTTTTTAAAAACAAAAAATGCGCCAAAAATAAAAAAAATTGCTCATTTAAATAAAAGCTTCTTAAAAAATGTTCTTTTTTAGAATATAAACTAGTATTACAATTTGAATGACAGTAACTTATTATAATTCTATATAAAATCTTAATTTTTCTGAAAATTAATTAATACATTATAATTTTCTTTCACTTTTGGTTCATATACAAAAAAAAAAAAAAGAAAAACTCATTGAATTGCATTATTATTTCCCCAGGCGAAAATCTAATATTACATCCAAATGTATATCCACTTTATTCAGGTAGACGCAGATGAATTCATAAACCCCTGCAGGCAATGAAGATGTAAAAGATTAGGTTACGTGGGATATGAGACGCGGCGGCCGTTGCGATCGATTGGATTGAATAACGCGGAATGGCACATTTTTCGACATGATTTCATCCTCGGAGCATCTCTCCGAATAAATTCGATATATTTATTTCACGTACGTGTATGCCTGCCGGCATCGGCAATGCGCTTAATGTTGCGGGGTCATGACTTAACTGTAAATAATGACACATAATCTTCATACACAATCACTACACATGCATACAAGCAGAACTACCATACGTTTATTAATTGGTGCTTGGACGGAGGTAAGGGAATGGCGGGATGTTGGAACATCTGTGAACAGCCCTTTCAGTCTTTTCATGTACATTGTGGACCGGGCAGAGATGAAAAGACACCTTGCAAGAAGGTATTGTGAACTACCTGAAGCGCATTCATTTGTTGTGTGTGTGTGCATAGGTGGGATAGAAGGTGATGAACTTGATTGAGTTGGTTCCGCGTGGGAGAAAATTCTTATGCGTATTGATGATATATCTTCTCACATGTATTCATGGATTTTAAATGCTTATAGTATTTTTTAAATATCAATTTTATATATTGGATACACTTATCAGATACGAGAATTGTAATTGAATGATTAATAAATGCTAACCATAATTATTGCTTTTAAGAAATATTAAATTATACTAATATTATATGTAGTAGAGTAGTTATTCTAAAGCTTCGATTTCAAAAATCAAGCTTAGCAACTTTATTTTATTTTTTTATATTTTTTCTGGTTTGGTGTTTGCTAAACATTATTATGTTTAATTTATTCTATGCCTACAATAACTGTGGCCGATATATTCAAAGTGAATTAAAAATGTAAATAAAAATAAAGTTAGGGCAGGTGGGGAATATGTCAGATTGGCTCAGGGTTGAGAAGAAATGTTTTTGAGATATAGGAGTGCGATGCTCAAGCGTATCTATTGTGGACGCTTTTGTCGGTAAACCATAAATATTATGTTGTGTTTTTTATGGCCATTTAGGAACAATAAATGACAGTTTGCCCGCCTTGGTAGCGCACTTGACAAGACGCTGGTTTACGAGGTGGCAGGTCGCGAGTTCAAGTCCTGCTAACATCTAATACGGTCCAGCTACTGGACAGTCAATGGTATACACTGCAACTGTAAATAGATTAAGAGTTAACAAAGAACTAATTCCCGTGCTAATATGATTAAAGACTTAGAAATAAGGGTGACAGTACTCCTCTAAAATGAACAAGACAAAAAAATGTCAGTTCATAAAATATTATTTAACTATGTGCCCTAGAGGTGACCAATTAGAATGAGTAAATTTAGGTTTATTGCTATACTTTGTCAGTATTTACATTGAATTCTTAAATTCAGCATGCTAATTTTTAGTATCATCATTTAGTAAGCAATTGTCATTGTATTAGGTAGAGAAGTAAGAATATGTTTTCTATGTCCTAACCATAACGATAACACCAAATAAAACAAATCAACGTTAACAAACTGTGTAGCAGCAAGATGGCTGCAATGATTCGAATCGCCATTCGAATATGCTCGAAGTAATTTTGTCGCGTTGGTCACAATCACGACAGAAATAATAAGCAAACTAAGTTTAGCTTTTTTTTTAAAATTAAACATTCTACAGAATATAATGTACATGACCTCACTGATATCACGGCTATACGTTCTGAATTTCTAGGAATGTCAAACATGACATCAAACATGTCATCAAACATGAAAAATATATAACCTCAACATATTTGAAATGAAGAAAAAGTCTCAAACCGAAACCAAAAATAAAATATTGATATGTAAATCGAGTATGTCAAAATTGTCTGTGCAATCAGTGACCAATAAAACAATCAGTCGCCAAAAATCTCACTCTGGTGCCAATGTTTCCAAACTAGAACTAGCCAAACGTAAAAGTGAGTTGTTGGCAGTAATCACGGACATTGTAAGTCAAGATGAGGGTTCTTCTAAAAATGACGACTGTAAATATAGGGACCATAAAGCGCAATCTTCAAAAATCGATGATTTTGGACATCGCAGTGTTTTAAACTATTTGAAATCAGTAAGTACATTCTTCGATATAATGTTTAAACATAGAACGTTTTTGTTAATAGAAGATGGATATATTATTGTTAATCAGAAAGAAATTAATTAGTAATTAAAGCGAAATCAACAAAATCAACGAAAACAATAAAAGTACATAAAGTTAATTGGAAAGCAAATTAACATTCTCAATGCATTTAGCATCTTGCTCAATAAAATCATATAACGGTACCATTGAACTTGGAGATTGAAGATTGAGCATAATCGGGAAGAGCTACTGAATTTCTTTTTGCTTTGACTTATATCGTGCTAGAAAGCCGCTTAAAACTTTGCATAAACATTTATATTGCACGACGGTGTATTTTATCGCCAAGTTGATCTGGCGTGTTAGGAACTCAAAAACCAAATTCCAACTAACAATCGGCTTCGAATTTGATCAATTCAAGCATCTTCCGTCTTCCTATCCACTTCGAAATCAATGAATCGATTTGTGAAGACAGATGCGCACATTTGTGACGTGGCTGATCCATTATGTAGTAGTAAGTAACGTAATTTTGTAATTCGATGAAAACTGTTAAAACTGTTAGTTCGCACTTGCTCGCGTGTCACTGAAGATACGAACGTAACGGAATGCGAATCGACGGCTTTGCGATGCTAATGGTTAATGTATAATGGGCAATACGTTTCCTGGCACGCTACCGCTGTAATCCGAGTGTCGCGAGGTCGAGTGCGGAGTCGTTATCGCGATTATAATTAATTATTCGGCTAGAAAAAGCGTTTCAATTAATTCACACGATAGTGAATGACGCATTGGTAGTAGTGGCATGCCATGTGAGAATTAAATTTAAACATGGATAAAAAAAAACATTTATGTTGTTTATCAAGTCGATGAAATCGAGCGAATAAAAATGAAGGAAATTATTTCATGTTTGCACTCTTGCGATTCAGGTTTAGCAGAATAACTCATTTGCTTTGGATTTTGCGTTCGAATTGAAATGTTTTGGGAAAATTTACCATTTACTAGAGTAATTAAGAATTAAGGTTGATTTTTACCACGTTTAATACTGAACACATTTTTAATTCAACTCATTCAGTAAATATAATTAAAGAATTTATTTGATTGGACTATTTATATCGCATATACCACACGATGTGTGATTAGTTCTTTTCAAACATGAGATTCTATTGTGTTTTTTGCAAAGCTTGATGCTTCTTATGATATTTAAAGTTCAAATATAAGGACACACAAAAAAAGTTAATCTTGATTATACCTTTACATAAAATATCATTATTTTAGAAAATCCAATTAAATTGCTTCAATCTCATCTCTTCCTTTGTCATATTTAGCACACCACGCGTATTACTATTTAGTCAGTATGGAGTCTATTTCATTAATCAAGACTTCCAACTGCTTGAATGCCCAACTGATATGCTGTAATGGCAGCGCGAAAATCAATACCAGTTTCGCCGGTCGTTTGCCCCTGGCTCCTGACCTTTCCCTTTCAACATGCTCGCATAGTTGATTCGCACACAAAAAGCTAGACTATGGATTTGGCAAATACAGTCACACATGCACAGATGAAGTAGCATTTTAAAGAGTTAGGTCATTTGAGTAGAAACACTTAGCAGCCAGCTTGATTCGAATATAAACGGAGTGTACAGGAGTAAAAGTTTAGAAGGGTGAAAGTTTAGTGAAAGGCGTAGAGCCATCTGTAGGGTGTTAGAGGAATTAGGGAGAAGGAAGTTAAAGAAGAAATTTATTGGTCCTACAGTCTTAGAGCGAATGTTGTAATTTTAGTAATGAATACAAACTTTATTTAACGATTGTGATATTCTATCAGTTTGTAGATTGTTTATACTCAATGGTGCATTTAAGCACTTTCTAGGTAATTCTTGAAAAATGCTTTAGTACTTTGACTTTCGCACGCAATTGTACCAACCGCATATAAAGTTTATGACGTCAAGTTTATATGCTAGTTGTTGAATATTAAATTCAACTTAAACATAAGCTGCTTATTATCAAAAGTATCAGTGTGTAATGATTCCACTTCTGCAAGATTAATGAAAATGCAAAATATTACCAGTTTGATTAAATTACCCACGACTTATTGGCACTTATTAATTGTTAAATTATATTGCTTTGCGGTCTCCAGGAATACTTTATTTCAGCAGCATTTGGCTTGGTCGGTCGGTGACCCGCGCATGCGATTTTTGGACAGTGCCTACGTGAAGCATACACAACCAGCCTTTGCATACTAACATACACATCCAGTATCAAATATATAATCGCACACACACTCCATCATAGGTGCCCATCTGGAAAAAAAATTACTCGCGTGTAGGCCCACGACTGGCATGCAAAAGTCCTTCACGCACATATGACCGGTCAACAACTTCTTTCTAACTCATTTATATTTAACTCATTTGTGCGATTTGATTGCAGATAAATTTGATTTGACCATGTTTGAAACATTGAAGTAATAATGACGTCAAGCTTAAATTTAAAATTCAAGAAATTATTGCTTTATTATTACATAATATGATGACTAAATTTAGAAACTTAAGAGTTGAGCGCTTATTGTCATCGATTGAATTCAAGATATTTATTTGATAATGTGTCTCTATCATATCAGTTAGGCGAGAATTTAGTAATTTTAATTTGGGCTTTTCCTAAGGCTTGTATTATAACAAAGTAAAGAAAATAAGTTAAATTTCTCGTATGGTTCAGGCTTCTTACCATGATATAAATTTATTAATTTATTCATAACATATTTCCTGATTTTTTTTTTGTTTTTGTTGTTTCTGTAATAAAGTTACGTTATTCATTTACAATTAGATTAAAATTTTTTTTAGCAGTTCTTATTAAATAGAATCGTGTTTTTCAGAACTAAAATCTTCTAAGATTACACGAAATTGGCAATTTGTAATTGTTTCTAACGAATATCACCGCACCTAAAATAACCCAGAACCCCGAATGTAAAGCAAGTGCTTTATTCGCAACCGGAAAAACCAACCGCTGTCGAAATAGCGAAAGTCTTCCGGTATGATAAGTCCAACTCGGGTTCACCAACCACTACCCACGGCGGGGTCAATACTCGAGTCAAAATCACTTTATAAGCATAAAATTATATTAAACTGAGTCGTGACATGACAAGAATATAATTAAAGTATTTTTGACATCAAAACCAACGTGCTTACCTCTTATAGTGCTGGGCATTGCAGATAATATCCAAGCGGGTGTAAAAAATTCCTCTTCTCCACAAAAAGCCACACCGATTTTAACAAGTTAAGGTTCTCGAATCAATTTTATTAACGTAGATAAGTATTAAAAATATTGAAAATTTTGATAAATTTTGATGCACTTGAAAGCCAATAGTTGTAAATAAAACGATGCACTAAAATCACTAGCTAATCTTTGCGCAGATTCACGATATTGCAGTTGAGCTTGATTTATGCGGTTATCAGTCAAGTTCACGGGCTTTCACCAGCGCAATCCAGGCGCATGGCTGCACAACTAGTCCTTTCTTCTTTTTGAAGTTGCCGAATTTGATGCGATACATGTTGCGCCTGGCGGCTTCACCAACGCTCCAGGATCCACAACTAGGACATTCAATTTGCCTAAAATATTAACAACCTATTAGTATCAATAATGAAAAATGTTTCGAGTATTTTTTCTCTTTGAATTTGAATTAAACATACAATTTTAATTAAAAAGTTGTTTATATCAGTGACAAGTTATGTTATGTCGGTTGATTGTGATTGATACCATTTTATTTTTGTTGATTGATTAATTTCCGCTGACGGGCGCTACGCCTGCAATAAAAATGTCAAGTGCATTGACACCTGAGCTGGCATGTCATGTCCCCTGCATGGCTCGCACAAGTCTCGCAATATGTCACATCTGCAATTACCGCACTTTTAACAAGTGCAAATTTGTATGACACAGTCACGGAATCTCTGAGGAAGTTGAAATAAAAGAAAAAATTGCAAAACAATAATTTGTTGATGTCATACTTTTGTGTTGATGAACGTTTATGAATGGTCATGATTAATACAGACTATAAAGTTTATAATCAGCATATTATTAATCCTTAATAACTCTCAAGTGTTCCCAGTTCTCAGTGATTATGTTCTGCGATGAATTCATGCACAACTGAATTCTTCAATTATAAACTGTAAATGTTGCTACATTGAACTTTGCACGGTTATATTCTGCTCATTTTGCGTTTTTAATTTTTTCCACAAATCACTTAACTGATGCAGTAAATTGTTCAATGTTATTTTAAAGTTTGCTTTGCATCAAAATCGATTAAACAATACAATTGCAAGCCTCCTACAAGTAGGTGCAAGTTATTATCAATTTGAACTCAAATTCAATTATATTGAATTGATTTGGAATTAATACTGTAATGAAATTCAAGAATCAAGCTTTGAATTTCATATCACCTTGCACTCTCATTATAACTAGTAAATTTCAGTTTTTATTTGATGGCAGATTATTTGATTAAACATAGTTTATTGTACAACGTTAGTTCGTGCTTATTGTAGTGGACTTTTGATTCGTTTTTTAACTAAGTACAAAACTGAAGATTGCGTGGAAAAACGTGCACCACCGTTCGTTCGTTCCGTTTTCTCCGTCATTTCCATACTCAATATCAATCGACGGCAATAGGTCAGTGAACTGTGTACCTTATAACCTAGCGTTATTAAATATTTTTTTAATATATAGTCTATTCGTATTTTATTTTAAATACAATTCGAAATGATCGTGTTATCGTTAGACAAAGAGCAAAGTTGTGTAGTAAGTGTTGTTGTGTTAGGTTTTAAACCTTGGCAAAAACAAAGCAAAGTTTATTAGAAGATGATTAATTTTTTTGGCAATTGACAGGATGACAGTGATGTAATACTAAAGTTCAGTGAACTTAAAAAAATAGTTTACATGCAAATTAATATCAAATCATTGTCATTTGGTATCGATTTTAAACAAATACTGTCTCAATACGGTTTGCTTGTACTTGCACTAATTGTTGATCTCTAATCCATTTTTGTTTGAATTTGCACTTGAAGCGTGTGGTAATTACACATGTCAACACTGTACTTTGATTGATTTTCGAATTGGTATACTTCTCAAAAATCTTGCTTGCTATCAGAGCGAGTATCAACAGCAACACTGAACGCTGAAAAACGCGCTTCTGCGAAGCGTAAACACCGGAAAAACCTCGCACAGCGCACAGTTAAACCGCGTGTGGCGATCAGGTTCAACAACACGCCGCCGTTAGAAAGCCACCCCCAAGCACCCTCCTCACAAACTGGCGCGCAATCTCTCCGAATTGACTTTGGCAATTGGTGAATTTTCTATTAGGCCACCCCTTCCGCCCCGCATTCCGGCTGAGCCCGAAACGCGTTAAGATCAGGTGACCAACACAATCCACAGTATACTAACCTTAAGGGTCACGCAAATTAGCCACTCACACGCGCACCCGGTCTCAGTTACATACGCGGTTACAACCACCAAGCGTGTGGGGGTTGGTGGTGGAGGTCGGAAAAAAAAGCGCGCGCGCGCGCAGGCAGCAGGATGAGAACGCACCTGTTGTTGCGCGGTGCGCATCGCCGACGACTGGCCCGTGCGTGCGTACACGATCGCCGGCGCCCAGGTGAGGAGGTGAGACCCAGCAGGCGAAGAAGACGCGCAAGAAGAGAGGTCACTGACACGCGTCGCACGCGGAACGGGACGCTGCTGATGACGTAGCGCTGGCGATGGGTTAACGGCGCTCGCGGCCGACCCAACGGTACACCGGCGAAGCGCAGTTAACTCGCGCCGACCCAACAGGATCGTGCGTACGGGGCTTGCACGTGTTGCCCCTACGTATGCAGCAGGCGATGGTACCGCAAACCACGAGGTTACCCATACCAGACCAAACAAAGAGAGCCAACAACGAAGTGGCGGAGGTGCACAGAGATGCATAGTCAAACCCGACTCATAGAGAAACAGACGCAACAAACGTGGAACCCACTTTGTCCCCACTTTTTGTTTTTCTTCTCCATCATCTGGTAGGCCATCCGCAAGGGTTCATTGCCGCAACGAAATATCTTAAGAATTTTTATGTATCTCTTCTGCGACTTATTCTTCGCATACAGTGATAAGTACTCATTGCGGCTTAGCATCATACGTGGCGATGGTAACTTCTTGGTATTTCATTTATGACATCATACATTGTAACCTATGGTAACCTCTGGTAACTTGCTGTAACCATTTGCAATTACACTTTAAAGTACTTATGCACTATCGGATGGAATGTAATTAATTTTGAATATTTTACGACTGTAATTTGGTTTATTAAATATAGAAGTACTGAAAGATATTAAATAGGCTTGTAGAAAAGAAGTTAATCTTTTAAACTGCGTTCTTGATGAGCGAAACACTAAGTGTCAATTGTATTGATGCATATTCTTATCGTTAGTCTTTACTTACTGAGTTTTTTCAAGAAAGCGGTGTCTTTTGTGTATCTCGTCTAAAAAATAATAATAATAAAAATGATGTCTCACTTCGAAGGATTGAAAGAAGTGACAGATTTGAGAAATATAAAATTCTCAACACTTTAATATTGTTATCATCAATCTGACTGTTTTTGTGGCTATCTAGGCATAGAGTAGCATAGAGTTTAAAGTTTTGAAATTTCTAAATTAAATAAAAACCAAGATTAAAAACAAATTATCATTGTTTCTTGTTTTTACAAAATAAGACACGACTTTATAAGAGCCTTAATTCAAAAAGAAGGCAAAACATATTAAGTATAGGATGGCAATATCTCGGTTAGTGCCAGAACTGGTACAGCAATAAAAGCCTCTTATTTTTTGTGCATTTTTTGTTGTAAATTGTCAATATGCTATTTATTTCCAAAATCTTATGTTTATTTATTGTTTGTTTCAGATCTTCAAATTAAACAAACGGCATTACTATACGCAATCATCATGGTATTACATCCTGTCAAATTTGCTGCGAAACGTAAGTATTTCTTTCTTCTTCCCTTTAGTAATCATTATGTGCACATACTGAGTGTACTCAATACCCGTCCATTGCCGTAATCTTGCGCCCTATTTCAAATTTAAACATAGCTTCAATGCTTGAGACTTTTATTCATTGTTCAGTCAAGTTCATTGAATGTTCTCATTTTGAGTTTGTTCATGCTTTTTGATTGTATCCTACTTGTATTGTACATCTCAATCTATGTACTATTATTATTTATTCTTTGATGGCGAGAAAATTTGCATTCTGTGGGAAATGCATGATTATCCATTGGCAATTATGAATAATGAGAACAAACAACGGGATTTGTTTTATAAATATATTTAAATAATTTATTATTAGTATTTGATAAAACATCTATCATTATATTCTAAAATAAAATGCGTTATAGGTATAATTATATATCATACATAAATCTAATTTTACATAAATTGTGATACAATATTTAATTCTTCTTATTAGTATTGTGATAAAATTATAATACACTATGCAAATGATTTTATTATCAGATAAAATAATCAGTTTGCATCAGGTTTTTTTATATTCACAGTCACGACAGGAGGATCAATAATACTTCAAGTTAATTTAATTTCTGTTTGAATAATTTCTTGGGTCTTGGTCACTTCTTCCCACCAACACAATTAATATGCATTATTATACAATTACAATAATTGCCTAGAAATTTTGATACAAGATCAGTTTTTTTCTTAATGGCAATTAAATTCTAAATATCTAAAACAAGAATTATTTTCAATTATTTTTCATAATTTTAAAAGCAAAAGTAATTCATTCCACTTCTAACACGTCAAATTTTCTGTTTGTCTTTTTCTTGACATTTTTTGCATTTCATAAATTAACACCTTGTCTTTGTCCACAAGGCGGCGTCAAAGGTGAACGTCCTTCATTTGTACCCCAAGTTGTTTAGTCAAGGAAGATTGTCGAAAGCGAGAGTTCACCCACCCTTATTAACAAACATGCCTTTACCGCTTGCCGAACAAAAAACCGTTTAAGACTACGTGTTACCAGCGCGTGTGCTCTACGAGTCTTTACCTCACTCGTTATGAGATTGAAGTAGGTGCAAAAAAGAGGGTGGTTATTTCAGGTACGAGGGGGTGCGACAGTAAAAGTGTCAATAAACTCGGACTATTGCATAACGAATATGAAAGGTACAAAGGAATAAATGTTTCAGTAAAGAAGGAACATTTTAGGGAATATTAAATGAAGCAAATTAACACATCATGAATCAATAGAAATCTATTAGTAATATGGAATAAATTGTTATTTTGTCATTTGTGGAGCGTATTGCAAATATGCCGGAGACTTATAACGTACTTGACCTCCATTTTATTATACTGCATCAATTACCGGGGTTATTAGCAGTTATTATATTGAATATACTCCCAACAGGATTTTAACCTGTGTCTTCATAATATCCACCTCGCTATCAGTTAATATGTATTTATCTAACTTGTTATAAACAGTTTGGTAAGACACATGTTCGGTTTATAGTAACACTTGTTATAAAAAAAGAGTAATTATATGTTAATATGAAGAATGTAATAATTCACTTTTATTTTTACATTTACACATTACATTTACAACTAGGCGATAATTCATTCACCAGAATAGGTAGATTTATTGCTCAAAACCAGAAAATGCAGAGACTTTTCTTTCTTTTCTCTACTTTTAGTTCTATGTTTTCTACAAAAGTTATATAGATGAATGGCATGATCAAATTTCGCAATGAAATATAGTTATCTGTATTTACTATTACGACAACTGTTAATTTTAATGATGATCGTTATTCTTCAAAGCCTCTAGAGTATTGTTGAGCGTAGTTACGAGGTGTTTAATATTCATTGTGTAGATGTAACTTAACTATCACACTTACTTAATATTGATACTGATTAATACTGGAGAAGGCAGCAAACCGAAAACGTTATATAAATAAATATTTAGTAAACGTTGTAGTTAAGTTTCATCTACACAATAAAAGCACTATTGCAAGTCTCACTTGAAATATTGTATATAGGTTTGTGTATGCAAATGAAATCTTGCAACTCAATTTCGAAGCAGATATCTTCAATTTTTGTACGCACGTTTGGTTTAAATAATAAAGCATGATTTCCTTTGTTGATGTCTTTGAAAATCCAATATAACGGACTAGTTAATTTAGAGTTAGTAAAATCTATAAAAATCTATAATATTGCTAATTTTGAATTGATTGATTAGATCGACCTTGATTGATTTCAAATTCAATATGCTTATTTCAATGCATTTTTTCTTTCTTATTGGAGTGGTCTCAAGTTAAATTCTTTACTTTTCATGAAAGTTTCTAAGTCAGCTTTTTGAATGGCAATAAAATTAATTATATATATTGTATTCAGAACAAATAAACTCTTGACGTTTTTGTTTTCTACTAGAAAATTAATTTCAACGTTTAATCATTATTACTTCTGTTTTCGAGAGAATATCTACAATGACAGTTTTCACGTCTTTTTATGCGAATGCAATTGCAATTATGGTTCACAAAATTACCACCTAAATTTGAAACAAACAAAAAAGTGTTTAATAAAATGGCGGATATGGAATTAATTTGTTCTATAGATTTAAATTCTGTATAACACACTAGCTACAAGTAATAATTTTTACTTATGTAGAAAATTGTTTTTAAACAGTGTCACGCAACATAACTTAATTATTGGTACTTTAGGCTCAAAACATTTCCAAGTGAATTTCTGTCTTCGTTGCTCAAATGATTTTAGAGCAAATCAATTAATTTGCCAGTGAGAATCGTGTGTGCGATTGGCTTTAAATTCGTAAATCGTCCTCATGTGATAAATGCGTGCGAAGTAGCCAAGAGATAGCTACCTGAGATGTAGCGGTAATCGGATGGCCCCGAAATTTACAGTTAAAAACTCGTAATCCATCGTAAAGTCGCGCGACTTGCGGCATAACTCATTGATCGCGACCAACAAGAAGTCCCGACCGGCAGCGGCAGTGCTTATAAAAAGGAAAATCGTTAGTGATGCTTCATACTCAATTAACATCACAACCGTCAATATCATTTAATTCTATAGATATCTTGAACTTGAATGCTATAATAGGAATAACTGAGTAATATAGTCAAGTACCTTTTGCAATTATTATTTTCTGTGACTGTGCGAAGACGTTATAGAACGAGGAGATGTAGATGTGAAGTAGTGTGGGATTTCTCACAAGAGTCTGCCACAGTTGGTGATTCTGGCGTGTCACAAACCAAATCAAGCATACAAGGTATCACTAAAGTCTAGAAATTAAGAGATTGTAGAAAATGTTTTTAAGTCGAAAATGGCAAAAGATTGCTTGGAAGATTTCGTGAGGATGAAGTTTTATTTCCAACATAATCTATAGATAGTAAAGAACGTAATTTAGATTTGGAATTATTCTCTAGTTGCACACTCTGAACAAATGAAATATATACCTCATACTCAAAGAATTAATATCCAATTCGTAGAACCAATCCAATATTTGAATTTATTATTAATTTTTGTAGTGTTGTTTTTTTTTTTTTAATATTCAAAAATATGAGAACATGTTCTCACAATATTTGTTCACATTCAATTTGTATATTTTAATAAACCTATCAATTTCTCGTATGCATACTCGCACCAACAATTTATCGACCCACAGAGCTCAAGTAACAATTTACACGACAAACTGTCGTAGATAATGACAGGCTCACAAGCTTTCCGGATACTCATTTAAGTCAAGCCCACAGATTGGGCTTCAAAGGAAAAGATGCGCTTGGCTAGCATAAATTTGTCCATGTGCGATATATTGCACAATGCAGCATTACAACACGCACCATGCAGCCAACAGAGATAAATGGCTAAGATTCAGATGGAAGAGATAAATACATGTGACCATAAAGCACTGAGTTATACATTCTGCTCACTGGTTTAATGGATAAGGTTAGCACATTTTAAGCATAGGATGGCATATGTTTAGAAACAGAAGGAAACTTTGTGTACATGTAAACTAATAGAGATTTGACTAATTGACGTCTTCAATTAGCTATTATGCATGCGCGAGCAAAACGGCCATTTAAAACACTCTAGGTACTTACTGCGTAATTGCTGTTAACTATGTTAATGTCCAAAGCACCAAACTATGCGGACTGAGGGAAGAGTCAAGGTAATAAATATTTTATTATTTAGACGAATGAAATAAAGGTCACACAGGTCATCAGTTAATCGTAAAACTATAAAAGTCATTTATTATAGTAAGAAACAACTTTTCTTCATTTGTCAAGATGTAAATGATAAATTTACGGCAATCGAGGAATTTGCAACGTTTTTGTTTCGAAGTAATATGTAAAAAAGCGATAATTTTTCAGTTGTCAGCGACGATTGAAGTGTTTTATTGTTAAAGACGCTGCTGATATGTTGAAGTATTTGGCACGGTGTTTTATATGGTCATTTATTTAGTTAAACAAACGGGATATTGACATTAAACTTCTATGCACTTCGGCACCGCTATAACTCAGCAAGACGCA
Organism: Diploeciton nevermanni; assembly: GCA_027575565.1. Lineage (NCBI taxonomy): Eukaryota > Metazoa > Arthropoda > Insecta > Coleoptera > Staphylinidae > Diploeciton > Diploeciton nevermanni. The sequence goes on from JAODIE010000012.1 coordinate 2,876,988, forward strand.
AGACGGTATGTCACGATTTGTCGCTAATTTGCTATTTCTGTGTGGTTCTGAGCAGTAGAAATTCTCAGCTTTATAATATGTTTAAACATTTTATTTTTGTTTGACAGTGGAAACAAAATATAGAAAGATTACCAGAAATTTCGTAACGGAATATTTTAATTTTGCATGCTTCATTAATTATATTTAAATATTATTTAATATGCTATAGATTAAAATAATAAAAAACAGCAATCTAACAAACATTGAAAGACATTATTGCGATTACTAATTATCTCTGATAATGTTATTATATGTTTATCTAAATTAATTTTAAGAAATTTATGTCGCTTGTGCACTCTACCCACTACTTAGATAAGCTTATTACCGTTTGTTGTGATCTCTGCAAACATTGACACAATGAAATTCTGTACTCTGTCTATAATCTACCAGAGGTCACTACTTGTTTAAAATCTTTAAATAAATTTCTAGATTTTACTTTATTGCACTTTGCGAATACTGCGAGGAGTGCGCGTTCAGCAGGATCTTTAAAACAACGCATGTCAGCTGAGATCGGTTGCGCACACGTTATGCGCATGATGCGTTCGCCCCGTGCGCTATCTAGCAGCGCATATCTGCCGCTCATGGTTGCCTTTCTGATTCGTACGCGCCAAGGGGAACGTGTTCCTCCTGCAACCGAGTTTCCGCAGTTTCGAACTCCCTGTGCACGCCGCGTTCGAACCTAATATCCTGTGCGCGGCGGAGGGCGGAAAAGTGTCGTAGGACAGTGCTTCAAGTTCAATTATACACATCTAGCCGGAATACGGTTTTCTCATGACGAGCATCGAACTCTACACGAAGGTAAACATTAGATCTTTCGTTTCAAGGCAAAAAAATATTTAAGTGGTTAGCAGCAGGAAAATAAATTACATCCGATTTAATTCTAGTTTATTGTCAATAAAATCAATTTTTCATAAAGCTCATAAAAATGGCATGATTCTTGTTTAATCGCCAACTTAGATTAAGCAGTACCCCCTTCTGCTTAATCAGCGTTTGTTATTGCTATTTTTGAGTCACACTCCAAACGCTGATAAGCACAGCCAGTTTTAATTTACCTACACCGACAGGTGAGCACGTAAGCCGCGTGCATCCAACTGATAATACCATTGATAATTCACACGGCAATTTATTTTTCCGCCTGATTTCCATGCGTTGAAATTCATCAGGAATTTTAATTGCAAATTGTAATTTGACATTTTTCTCAAGAAAATTGGTCTAAAAATTAATCAAAACATCTTTAACAATATCGTCCAATTGTCAAACTGTTGCCACTCTCTAAATACAATTGAATTAAAAATTAATTTTATCCATTTATTTTAATACACTTTCATCAAAGAAATGAACCGTCAACACAGTGAAACAATATTTTTATTTATTTTTAAACCAGCGTGTTCGAATGCTGCTTCAAGTCGTCATTTTCGCTTCATTTCACCGTGGTTAAAATTGTTGATAAACAATGGCATCGGATTTTTATTGCTGCTGTTTACACTCATAGTCAAATGTTGTATGATTTGTTTCGTTTAACAATTTAATCAATCACATACAGCATTATTACATTTCCGCAGTCGCGCGCCTTGTTTGGTGCAAGTTAAACGCTTTAACATTGTGATTTGTCCGCAAAAATTTATTGAGTTGCTGGGAATTGCATTGACATTATATTCATTCTGCCAGCAAGTGGTAGCAAGTTGTTTTGATGAGCGTGAAACTTTGCAATTTAACGAAGTTGTAGTTGCCGATTGGAACTGATTGTTACTATCGTGGCATGACGAATTTTGTAATCGTGTGTTCAAATCGCTAACAGTATCGATTTCAATAAATGGGGCGGTCCAGGTTTAAAGTGCATTGTTGGAATCTAAATAATGTCCGAAATAGGAAATTGGAAGACAATGCAATGCTTTTTATGTTGATATTGTTTAAATTATTGTTACTTAGTGCAATTTTGTTTTTATTTTTTTTTTGGTGGTTGCTTGTGATAGCTATAATATTGCAAAATGTTGGTCGTTTTGATGAGTTGTTTAATTTTCAACTTTTAACAGGCAGAAAATTACGCAATTAACTTGGTTAATTGAAATGAATACCTCGAAGTAATGAATTACATTTTCATGATATAAGTGTGATAGCATCAAACTAGTTCATACATCTTATTTTCTTAGGTTAAATCATGAATGTTTTTTATTTTCAAATCAGTAATATATACGAATCAATTGTGAAATACACTTTATTAATCATAAGAAAGTATGCATTGCACTTTAAAAATAATTTTATATACTCGTTATTATTCTTATTTTAATGTTAGTAAGTCTACACTTATCATTACATTCAGTAAAATAAAATATTCAATGCACCTTTCTGGTATAATTGGTAAACCACCGGATTTGATCTCTTGTGAAAGTGAAAGTAATACCTCGAACTTTACTCTTGGCTCTAAAATTTGTTTAATAGCTACTTTCTGCATGCAATTTTATATTGGTTTGGATATAGTAAATGTCTTGTTTTCGTATTACGAATTTGATTGTCGTTTATTTAATTGCCTCAGTTTACATTGAAGGTGCAAACCTTTTTTGTTACACTATATTGCATTGTAAAAACATAAAGGCAATTAGGCAATTGTTGATGTTTCAGTTTAAAGTGTTGAGAGATTTCTACAATAATTGACTTTTTGATTAATTTCTACATATTTACATATCTACAGTTCAATATTCAGAAGTTTATAAACCATTTACAGCGTGACAAGTTTATAATTTCAACTAACTATATTTTTTAGACATGTTATCTGTAACATTTAAATTTAGAACTAATTATGGACTTGTGAAACGGGTAAATTACTATTCGTTGATTTCACAATTTGATTTTACTTTTCTTAGTAAAACGATTATCTATGATGCGCTTTAATTCTGAATTAAATTTGACATTTGCGCGTACATTCCTGCCTTTGTTATATTGTGCTTACTGCAAACGTACGTAGAATCTTGGATGCACATAAATTCGTGCTTTTGATTCCACCGACGTCAGAGAGACGATGCCATTCTTCAGTGTACGATGGAACTTGCTTTGACGTGCGTACATGGACGATAGTAGCAGTGGAAATCGATTTTCTCATTTATCGCAGTTGGGTAGTTGTGTAGTTGTGCCATGAGTACTACTGCAGGTTTTCCATCTTGTGGGCGGACTTCCGGATGTTCTATTCTTATAAGCTTTATGTGACCTATGAAAAATAACTCTAGCATCATGAATAATGTTTTGGAAGTAGAATATTTTATACTGTTGCGAACTATGTATGCGGAATAGTTTTTAACTTGGTATGCACCGAATTTGCTATGCACGATGTTATGAAGGAGTTTATTGATTTTTGACTTAAATGAGAAAGGAGGAGAGTTTCATAAAATAAAAATAAAAAAATAAGCACTAAATATTTATACTGACTTTTATAATGGGACACTTGGAATATTACTCAGGTAAACTTTTAGTTATTAATCTATGACTGTTATTGATTAAATGTGATTTTTATTAATAACCTGGATTATAATCGTTTAGTCAACAATTTTCCTTAACTGATATACAAAGTCATCAGTTTTATTAAATTAATAATTTGTCAGGGAGCACCTTTTACTCATGCGGCACTGAACTCGTCTTCAACTTCATCATACAACCAAGGTTATTATTTACATTATTGGTTATACTCTCAGCAGGATTCGAACCGCATCCATCGAATAAATTATATATATAAATCATTATGTTTTAACATTCAATCATATAAGTATTTTATTGTTACTGAGGGCGTAAACAAGGTGATTTACTTTTCCTTTCAGAGATTAAATAAAAACGAAACATTTGTTCACATCAAGACAGTAAACGTTAGAAAATAAATTTCTGAAGTTTTAATTGACTTAGAGTCGGATAACATACACTTTTGTCATTTGCACACTGAAGTTTTATACTGTTCTATTTTGAAAATTTAAAAGTAAAAGTATTTAACAGGAATACGCATGATTTAAGTTCATACGGGTACAAGTACGTATTATCGTATTTAGGTCACAAGTCACAAAATCCTTTCTTCCTTTCATTTTCTATTGGTGCAGTTGTCTAGAAAGCAGTAATCTGCATATTCATTCCATAGCGGATTCATACTGGTCACGTTTAAGCGCAGTTTAAAATGATATAAAATAAATGTAGATTATCTGGAAATGATTAAGTGGAAATCGGGTATGAACTACAGTATTTTTCTATATAAATAATAATGGTTGGTATTTAATGCATCATGAGAAATCTGATTTCCAAGTAAAGGTATCGACTTTAATTCATAATCAAATGATATATTTGTGGTATAAATGATAAGTAAAATAAAAAGTGATTTTTAATTCATGTTCTGTCCACGAATATGATTTATTCTTAAATAAATCGGAATAAACAGAATTTTCTAAACTATTAAATACAATTAATTTTTGACATTTTATAATATTTATAAATCATATTGTACTGATAAAGACTTGATTTTCTTCATCAATTTGGCCAATGTTTTTGTTAACTTTAGTTACTTAGATACCTATAACATGTGTTTGTCTTCTTGTTCTGTTATTATATAGAATTAAATAGTTTTAGCAACTTCAAACATAATTGCTATTTCACTCTATTTCAGGATTTGCAGTATTGTTGTAATTCAATTAAAATATATTCGTATATTACACAAATAACTATTCAAAAGTTGAATTGTCTGCTACATTTTCATTTGTCGTTTCATGCTATTCTTCTGTACCTATTAGACAGAGGAGGAAGTAAGAACTACTATGAGATATATGAATTATTTCTTGTTTGTCTATTATTATCGAGATATGTTATTATCTTGCTTTTATGAATGCGTTTTTGCTTTTCAGTTGAGACTTATATCATAAAAATGGCATTCTGAAGCTGAATATGAAATTTGTATTACTCCATCACATCGAATTTCACTTTTTGCATTTTGGTTGATAACTTTCAACTTAACGGTAGGATAGTTTTTACCTATACCAGAATTAATTATACCGCCATCGTAATACAATAAGTCCATAAGGAACGCAACGGTGTTTGGTCAAAATAAAAAAATTTTTTTTAAATTTTAAGATCTAGATGGTCAGCTCAATTCTGCAATAGAAGGACTATTATCTTCTCTATATAATACGCTTTGGCTCATTTCGGTCGAACAGATATTTTATATGACTACAAAAGTTTATTTTGTTCTGGAAAAATGCCGTAAATTTACCTCTCAATTTTATTTTGTTTGATAATTCCACTTAAATTTCACATATCAATTCTATACCACTTTAAAGTAGTAGTACTTTTATTCGACAAAATGATTTTCTAGCTTTATATTTAAGTTTATTAATAAAAAATGCAAAAAGGCAATAAATGTTAACCTAGAAGCAAAACGGATTGCGGAATGTAAAAAAAATGTCTACGCAACATCGTGCTTTGTTGCATATGTGTAATTGCTTCGTTCCGCTCACAATTTTCAATTTGTTAGGTATTCTTTCTAAAAATTGAATGCTTATTATATAGAAATAGTATATATCTTTGCTAGAGTATAGATTTAGAAATAAACTAAACTTGACTCTTTAAGTTAACTTTGTTTCTATATGAATGTTAATTTTTGTGTAAACTGAAAGTGCATTGATCTCACTTTTTGTATTGTAACATAGAAACTTTTAATATTTAAAGCATCCAACAAAAACGTTTTACGACCTATAAGTTATTTTTTACTTTGAAATGATTTTAAGTCAATATGGCGATGTACCAGGGAGATAAAAACAGAATAAATTTATGCTTTGAAAATTAAATCAGGCACGTTTAAGATTGAGGTTTAATCAGTCCGAAAAAACAGACAGCTGACAGATTGAAAAATGAGTAATTTTTGAATATTTTGAACTTTAAATGGCAAACAGTCTAATATAAACCATATAATAGCCATAGATAAACATGAAAACTAGATTCTACAATCTATGCTTTGCATGAATTGTTTCCTTTCAACCAACTAGACAATATTTAGTACGTTCACATCATGTACATTTACAACCTCTACTTCGCACACGAAGTACAGTTATTTCTTGGTCCATGGCCGAGTGTCCGAACTCTGCGGAGAACTCGAATTCAGCGAACTTGAACCGCAACCGAAGAAATGTGGGAGTGCCATAGGCCAAGACAAGAAAAAGCACGATTTTGAAATGTATTATTAGAATAATATAAATGTACTATAACTGCTTCTAAAAAGCCGGTTATGCAATGAAATTTGATTCTTGTTTTTCTTTGGCAAATATCTCGTAGAAGAAAATCCAACTTTCTCGTGGTTAATGCTGTGAAAAAATATGATCGCAAGAGAATTGCCAGTTGAGTTTAACCTTTTTAAGATTCCAAGCAATTTACGGGTAGATTTCACAGGCAAGCGACTCTCAGCTTTCAAGCAATTTCCTCTACTATCCTCCAAGCTTCCAATCATCTTAAATCATCATTACAAACTTATTTACATCAACACAGTTTAATGTAAATATTTTGCGTTTGTTTGTTTTTTAGGGAACGAAAGTATGGATTCCACATCCGGAACAAATATGGGTAGGCGCCGAATTGGTGGAGAACTATGTACCTTCAAAGAAGTCCCTCCAGATCCGCACTGACGAAGGGCAATCGAAGACGTTGGCGATAGCGTCTGAAAACGACTTGCCCTTTCTACGCAATCCGGCGATACTGATCGGCGCAAATGATCTCACATCGTTGTCGTACCTGCACGAACCTGCCGTGCTGCATAATCTGCAGGTACGCTTCTGCCAGCACCGCTACATCTATACGTATTGTGGAATTGTGCTGGTGGCGATTAATCCATACGATGAATTGCCTATATATGGTAAGGATTTAATTATTTTCAGATAATTAGTCTAACTGTAATTTTAGCGGACGTAGTTGGACAATAAATAACGCAAATTGTCAGAAAGGTAATGATTATACAACAGAGTATATTTGGTCTATATTTGGAATATTTGTAATTCATAGTAAGCTTTTTTGGATTGGAAATTTACAATGTTAAACATTACTAAATAGCATAATTGAAATAATGAGAGAAGTAATAATAAGAGTAATAAAATAACTAAGTTTTATCTCAAAAGAAAATTCTTAATTGATTACAACATGAAAATGCTTTCAAGAAATGCATCTAAACACAATATACAATGTAAGTATGATGCTAAACAATAGTCAAAATTATGCAATATGTATATTGTTAACGACTCCCAGGGAAATGAAAAAATGTGAGACTTGTTATATCAACACGCAAATTGCAAAATGGTGTGAACTGAAAGGCATTAAAAATGAAATTGGTGTGCGAACTTCGTTAGACTTGTTGATGATTTGATCAATACAATGTATGGTTTCTATAATCATTGTATGTATATACGCATGATGCAGTTGATTTAAAAATTAGTCGAGAAATTGAATCTAGAATAAGCGACCAAAATCCACCACAGAAATTGAAACTATAATTCACATCAATTCTGAACTTTCACTTGGTTTCAAATAAATGCTTACATGTGAAATGTAATATAATTGTATTTATGTCAAAGAGCTATAATTTTCTTCAAATATAATCCAAACTCTATAAATATAATTATCTATTTTGCATTATAAGTTATAATAATTTATATAATATAATACTTTATAATTAGATAGGTGATAAATTAGGAGTATTGGGATTTTTTCCTTAAAATAAAAATGGTGACATTGAAATTAACAAGGCCAGAAAGACTTTAAAATACTGAGGTTCAGTATGGAAGCATGGAGAGGAAATTGTTAAAGCCTTTCTTCGTTGGTCTTACGTATCATTGAAGCCTCCAACTTGCAAACCAATATCAAAGAAGCAAACTTGTGATAAATCAATTGTCTCTTTTTAATTGCCAAATAGATTTTTTTTCATTCAACTATATCTGCATCAACTATTTTTGGTATATTTCTAGCAGAGGATTTGTATCTAAACAAATCGATCCAAATCAAATTTATACATCAATATTAATAAAGGTTACTTACTTTATTCAGATATGGACACAATATGTACATACCGTGGTCAACCAATGGGCGATCTCGATCCACACATTTTCGCCGTGGCTGAAGACGCTTTCACACAGATGGAACGCGAACAGCGTGATCAAAGTATTATCGTTTCCGGTGAATCCGGCGCCGGGAAAACAGTCAGCGCAAAATATACAATGCGCTATTTTGCAACCGTCGGCAGTAATGCCACGACCGAGACCCATATTGAACGCAAAGTCCTTGCCAGCAGCCCAATTATGGAAGCCATCGGTAATGCGAAAACGACCCGAAATGATAACAGTTCTCGATTTGGCAAGTTCATCGAACTGCAATTCAATAAAGTCAACCAGATCAGCGGGGCTTCAATGCGTACGTATCTCTTGGAAAAGTCCCGAGTTGTTTTCCAAGCTGCAGACGAACGCAACTATCACATTTTCTACCAGCTCTGCGCAGCTCGAAGAGCACTACCACATTTACAGCTGGATGATTCGACGAAATTTTTTTATCTTAACCAAGGGAAGAATCCATTGGTTGATGGTATGGACGATTTTAAAACGTATGAGGAAACTTTGAATGCTCTCCAGTTACTAGGATTTGTTGAGGACGAGATTGCAGACATGTTCAAAGTAGTCGCGGCCATTTTGCATTTAGGTAATATTCAGTTCAAAGAGTGTATGGTCAAACAGGAAAGGGAACAGGACCAAGAAGGGTGCGGAATTAAAGTAATACTTAACAATCTTTAGAACATAATTCATTATTAACATTTATTTTGTTTCTAGTCCAACGATAAACATTTACAAGCCATTGGAGATCTTCTCGGAGTGAACATAACAGAACTTCAACAATGGCTTTGTACCAAGAGAATCGTATCTATGCGGGAAGTGTTTATGAAACCAATGTCCGTACAACAAGCTATTATGTCACGAGACGCACTCGCTAAACACATTTATTCAGAATTGTTCAACTGGATTGTTGTCATTATTAACAAAGCTTTAGAATCAGATGTTCCCAGGCATAAATTTATTGGAGTCTTGGACATATACGGCTTTGAAACATTTGAAGTCAATTCTTTCGAACAGTTTTGCATTAACTACGCTAATGAAAAACTGCAGCAGCAGTTTAATATGCATGTTTTCAAATTGGAACAGGAAGAGTATATTCGAGAGGAAATTGAGTGGAAAATGATTGATTTTTACGATAATCAACCGTGCATTGATCTCATTGAGGCTAAACTTGGAATATTGGATTTATTAGACGAAGAGTGCAGGGTAAGCAGTTACTTCCTGTACACCATTTGATCTATATTGATTGGAATGTAATTTTCTAGATGCCCAAAGGAAGTGATTCTTCATGGATTGAAAAACTCTATTCCAAATGCGCAAAGTATTCGCATTTTTCCAAAGCAAGATTTGGCAATACAGCATTTACTATTAACCACTTTGCTGATAAGGTGCAGTATGAAAGTTTTGGTTTCTTGGAGAAGAACAGAGACACAGTTATTGAAGAACAGATTAATGTAATTAAGGGAGGAAGTAACAAACTTATTCAACGAGTATTTGGGGTTGAAGTTGAAAAAATCGGTTCTTCAAAATCCACCACTAAGCTGAAAGTAATCTCTGCTAAATCATCGGTTACACCAGGAAAATCACACAAGAAAACTGTTGGATCCCAGTTTAGAGACTCTCTTAATATGCTGATGGGCACTCTTAATGCAACAACTCCTCATTATGTCAGATGTATTAAACCAAATGATACAAAAACTGCGTTTGATTTCAACCAGAAAAGAGCTGTAGAACAGTTACGTGCCTGCGGAGTGTTGGAAACGATTAGAATATCTAGTGCAGGCTTTCCTAGCCGATGGTCTTATGAAGACTTCTTTTATCGTTACCGGGTTTTATGCAAGTTTAAAGATATTAATCAGAATGACATGAAGATTACATGCAGGAATATTGTAACTATGTATATTAAGAATGATGATATGTATCAGTATGGTAAAACAAAGATTTTCTTCCGAGCTGGTCAAGTTGCTTACCTTGAGAAAATTAGGACTGAAAAACGGAAAAGGTGCTGCATCATTATGCAAAGTACTGTGCGGATGTTTATATGGAGAAAGAAATATTTACGGATTAAGAATGCCGTGTTTAATTTGCAGAGATATTCACGCGGATATCTTGCTAGAAGGTATATAATATTAGTTGTAAATATTTCATAAACTGAATTAGTGTTTTTTAAGGCTGGCTGATAAATTACGAAGGAATCGTGCTGCAATCACAATTCAACGTTACATGCGTGGTTGGATAAAGTGGACGCAATACAATAGGAAGAAACAATTAATGATAAATCTCCAACGGCATGCTCGAGGATATCTTGCAAGGAAGAGATATCTCGCGATGAAATACAATGCTTTGGTAATAAACATATCAACCAGCAAGTTATAATATTGAAAAATATATATGATTTACTTTTCTTTCATAGGCTCTAAAATTGCAACGTTACGCTCGTGGTTATTTAGCAAGAAAGGTGCTCCTCAAGCGCAGGAGACAAATTATTCTTTGTCAAGCAACTATTCGTCGGTTCCTTGCTCGCCGTAGATACAAGCGTCTTCGTATTGAAGCACGCTCTATTGAACATGTTAAGAAACTCAACAAGGGCCTTGAGAACAAGATCTTCACCCTGCAACAGAAGATCGAAGACCTTAACGTTTACAAAGAAGAGTCACAAAAAGCACAGAATGAAATCAATGAGCTCAAAACGCGTATGCTTACGTTTAAGGCAATGGAAGTTGAGATCAAGAAGATGCAGTCGTTACTCATGAAGAAAAACGAGGCTATCAAAGATTTAGAAGATAATGTGAAGAAAGAACAATCTGAAAAAATGGACTTTGTTAACGAACAAGAAAAGTATCAAAGGGAAATTGATGCAGAACGTAATCACTGGGTTGAGGAAACCAGCAAACTCCGCAAGGAACTAGATAACATCAATGAGGTGCTAAGGACCAGTGAAAAGGGCACCGAAGAAAAGATAAAAATTCGATTAGAGGAAGAGAAATTGCTTTTACAAAAACAACAGGACAACGAAACTGATAGATATCAGAGATTATTGGAAACGTATCATGAACTTGAAGCTCAGAATGAAAATCTACAGGCTCAACTGCAGGACATGAATAGATCCGTACATGCGAGGAACATAAGTGATATGAATTCTTTGAATTTGGATCAACTTTCTGAATGTCCTGACCATGGCTACGGCTCGGTTCGATCTACTAGCTCAAATAATTCTCATGTCAAGCTGGAGAATATAGAATGGAAAACTGATAACGGCGAAGCTATGCTAGAAGGAGCCGAACGTACTTCTTCTAGTTCAAGCTCAAGTGACAATACTAAATTGGAAAGCAGTAAGGTAGATGTAGCGCTTGTGTTGAAACTTCAACACAAACTAGCGGAAGTAGAGCGGGAGAAATCCCGTCTGCAGAAACGTTTGGACGACTTAGAGCTCTCTCCGCGCACTGAAAGTGCTGAAAAGTCATTCGTTGACAGTATAAAGATTTCTGAACTGGAATTATCCAACTCTAATCTGAAGTCACAACTGATGGAGCTTAGATCCACACTAGACGATGACAAGGGTGGTAAGAACCAATTATCTTTGCAGCTAAAGAATCTTCAAATTGAATTAGATCGAAAATCGGAGGAAATTGTGCAACTAAAGAGCGTGCTTAGTAATCAGACAAATAATCTTAAGTCACTGGTGAGTTCCAAGTCACGAACTGGAGAGTATATCAATGAAGATGGAGAACTAGCCTTAGCATACGAAACACAAAAGACTATCAACAAACAACTAGAACTTGAATTGCAAGATGAAAAAGTCAAGTACAAAGCTCACGAAAAGGAATACAGACTGGAGATTGACAAATTGCGCGAAGATAACGAACGCCAACAGAAGATTTTATCTGCAAACCTACAAACTTCTCCCCTAACTCAAACAGAAGCATTTATGCAACTTGAGATTACTCGTCTCACATCTGAAAATCTGCAACTGGTTGACAATAATGACACTCTCAATGAATACGTGAGAAAGCTCAAGAAACAACTTAAACTTCTCAATCGCAAGCTGAAGGACCTTGGTATCGACTTGGATGATACTGCCAAGGATGTTATCATGCAAACAGCTGTCTCTAGCGCAGTGGCAAAACATTCCCGGGCTGTCCCCAGTGTCAAGAAAAGGAACAATGGGTATTCGGGAATGTTCTCATACCCGGAAACTCAAGAACCTGCTATTATGCGTGCATTGGTGACAGATCTTAAACCAAGAACGGCTGTGACGCTGTTGCCGTCACTTCCTGCGTATATCTTGTTCATGTGCGTGCGACACACGGATTATACAAACAACGATGAGAAGGTGCGCAGATTATTGTCGCAATTCTTAAAAGCCGTGAAGCGTGTGGCACGTAAACGAATGGATGATATTGAGACCAAAGCTTTGTGGTTGTCCAATTGTTTGCGATTGTTCCATTGTATGAAACAATATAGCGGGGATACTGCTTATCAACAAAGTAACACTGAGAAACAAAATGAACAACGCTTGAGGAACTTTGATCTGTCCGAATATAGAGAATTGATTAGCGATCTAGGTGTACTCATGTATTGCGGTATGATTCTTTTAAATGATTATTTACTCTATTTTAATATTCGTTCTTAACTTTAGTGCTGGTTGAGCAAATCAAGGAAATAATACAACCTTTAATTGTTCCCGCTGTTTTGGAGCATGAAGAGATCCAAGGTCTCACTGGAAGCAAATGGCCATTCCGCAAACGAACTACAAGTGTTGCTGAAAGTCCGGTGACAGAAGCAGTAAAACCCACAACTGCACTACTGCAAGAATTAACCAGCAAACATAAAATACTCACATTCTACGCTGTTGATTGCGAAGTTATCTCTCAAATTTTCCGGCAAATTTACTACTTCATCTGCGCATCGAGTTTAAATAATTTGCTATTGCGCAAAGAACTGTGTCATTGGTCCAAGGGCTTCCAGATTAGGCACAATTTATCACATCTTGAAATGTGGACAAGAGAGAAGCAACTAGACGTAAGTAAATTAAAAGATAATAATTATCTGAATAGGGTTCATATTATAGGGTTTGGTAATATTTTAGGAGGCTTCCATTCAAATTACACTGCAACCGATAATCCAAGCGGCACATTTATTACAAGCGAGAAAACATGATGAAGATGTGGACAGTGTTTGCGACATGTGCACTGAGCTTACAGCAACGCAAATTTGTAAAATTCTTGCCCTGTACACACCGGTTGATGAATATGAACAGTGTGTATCTCAGTCGTTTATTAACAACGTAAAATCAAAGTTAGCAACGCGGAAACGTGACCAGGAAACGGAAGGAGAAAATCAGGTGACTTAACAACGTAAATTTGATATACAGACAATTACTTATCATATTGTCTTTCAGAGTTTATTGATGGATATTAACAAGAAATATACAGTTTACTTCCCGTTTAAACCATCGGATATTCACTTGGAAGATATTGAAATTCCAGCTGCCATTGACTTGCCAATGTTGGAAAAACTATAAAAAGCCGAAGTGGAAGTATATTCTGAATTGAGGGCACATATGTATTAAACATACCTTATTAGAAATAATAGACGGAAAGACTAACGACACCTAACTTAGCTAAACGAAGAGAAACGAAGTACCTTGTAATTCACCACACAGTAGCGATGAGTTGAGCTAATGACGTAATTTAAATAGAAACTACGCTAACAAAGCCTACGAACGTTATTATTGCAAGTTGTATATACAATGATTGCGTACCTATAATATTAATAACCTAAGCAAACTCCAAAATTACCGAAAACGAAAATGGTTACTAGATGAAACTAAATTAAATTTAGTGCCATAACTGTTATTCAAAAGTTGTAGACCAAGTATTTTAATTATTAAGTTGATACGTTATTTATAGTTACCATATAATAATATAAGTTGATAGAACTTTGTATTACTGGATAATTTACAGCAACTTGAGTGTTTTTTGGTGGTGAGGTAATGATGTCAATTTAATTAATTGCAATAATTATCTATCTACTATCTAGTATTAGGCAGATAAAACAAAGAGACCTGTCTCAGAAACTTTTAAAAGAAATTATCGTGATTGGTGTGGTAAGGTGACTTAATGAAAAGAAGAATGGATTTGTGATGGATCTACCTGTGAAGTGTTACAAACAAATGAAGAGATTTATGGAATGTTAGCAGCTCATAGAGATATACTAAATATACGGAGACACACAAATATTAAATCGTTATATACATATAAAGAATCAAAGCAAATTCTTTGCTGTGTAATTGAATATAATTATTTATGAATGTTGGTAATATGAGAATTGTATTTTTAATTACTGTTGTTCCCTGGGGGATACTTTTAAATTACTTTTGTTATTATGATACATTGCGATTGCCTTTGCCAGGAAGGATTTAGTGAATTGTTTAGGGAAGTTTTTATTGTTATTAAGGCAATGAGAAAATTTTATTACAACCCATGCATTTTGTTGATTATATAGTCGAAACATGACGTGAAGATGAATAAATATATATTAACAAAGCAAGAAAATCTTTTAGTTACATAGTAAATAGTTTGGAAAAAAACCGGTTTTGGCATCTCCTGGTGTGTTATAGTCATTGCTACAAATATGCAGTGACGAAATTAATCAAACATGTTAGTTAAAATCCAATTGGGTGGCACTAATCAACGGAATTGAAAAAACTATAACAAAGAAATGAACTTATCCAAGTCTAACAGAGAACAAGTTTTCCAATTTACAAAATTTTGCAAAATCAATGATTTGTATTTACTGTATTTACTGTGTTTCAGCACATATGTCTTCAACAGGTTCATAAAGAGACATTTACTAAACATCGAACTAAGTCATAAAACTCAATATCGAGGTTGACGTGATATAAAGTGTATACTAGTAATAGATAACACTTGTTACCAAAACCAAACAGCTAAAGATCACTGTGCCAGATAGCAAACAATTACCCCGCTAGGTGCCTATTCTGGAAAATCGGGTACAAATCACTGCATCACCAGTATCATCATTATCAGTATCATTATCGGAAATGAACTTAAAAGATCTGCTCCTGTCCGTTATTTTAGCAGTCATAACAAGTATAGTGCAGCGTATAAGAGAAAAACGAATACGGAAGAAAATTATGAAATGGTGTTCGGTCGGTCGAAGAAAAAGAGGAAGACGTGGCAGCACAGTATTAATAAAGCGATGCTTAAATACAACCTGTGCATACAAAACTGCCAACAGAGAGATGAATATATATATATATATATATACAAAATATATTGAAATGTAATTCCAAATTCCAAATATAAAACACAGATTTGTTTTTGTTTGCGTAATTTAAATATCGCAAGAACAAACAGGATGGGCGGGATGTAGTCTTACCCGGTCCTTCAATCTTAATAGAACTGCGGAAAGGCTTAGTAGAAGGTTGGTCACATCAGGGTTCGGTAAGGGTATACCGGTTCTAGCATTTGCTTACGATATACTGAAAAAAGCTTTCAGTTTTATTTTATTGCTTTTATTAGTATTTATTCTTACAATAGTTTAACGTATTTATTTTGTTATTTTCTTTTTTTATTTAGTTTTTTTCAACCGAGGGTCCAATTGTCCTTTCCTAAGCCTTCGCGCGATCATTACAATTTTATAGTAAGTGAACTTTTGAGTGTGGTTACGAAGTGTTTGAGATTCATTATGTTTTCACTTGGTTGACTTACTTACTTGGTAGGAAGTATACTGAAGAAGGCAACATGCCGAAAACGTTCTACCAAGTGACAAAAGTAAGTGTTATAGTGAAATTTTATTAACATAATAAATTTTATAGTAATCTTTTATGAAATGTATCTAAACAGTATCTTTAAATTTCTTTAAAACAGATACATCGTTATTTTCTCTGTTTGCAATGTTCGCCACATATGCACGTTTACGCAATCTATTTGCTTGGTACCATCCATGCAAACACTTTGGAACTGGTGACAGTGTTTGAAAAACACATCTACAAATTTCTTTCATTGTTTTTGCGTTTAATATCAAAAGACCAATTTGATTAGTAACTTCCTTTCCCCAAACTATTGATGACAACAAAATACCGTCGTCTTCTGATTTTGATCCTACATTTGCAACAAATATTGGCTCACTAGGATAGCAATTATCTTCGCACCACGTCGATGTATGTCCATTTTCTACGTTTACTTTAATTAGGGTCCCCGGATAACGTACATCAACATCACTATTAATTGCATAAAAGTATCGATATGGCCGTCCCATATAACTCATATAGTTTATCTGAGGTGTTTCACACCCCAAATTACAAATATTTTTACCTTCAACATCATATCCCCCATCCAAATTTAAGGTAAATCGCTTTGGTCTAGCTCGAAACATTTTAGCATAGTCGGGGTTCGCTTGCAATCTCTGGCGATGAAAACACAATTACCGAACAGACAGATAAAATAAATTTGCATAACTAACCTTCAACGCTTCAGTATACATGCAATTAATCATAGATGGATCATTGTAACAACAAATGTCAATTATTATATCTCTTCTCACCTCATATTGGTTTATAATGTGCAAGAAAAAGAGTGCTGAAGTGTAGAAACTTTTAACCAATTTCCCAGAACTTTGAGAAATTACATCAATTCGCGTCTAGGAATGAAAAATACATTGACACAGTATATTATATTAATTTATCAACAATATTACCTTTCTACGTTTATCCCATTTCATACTACTAATGAATGGATCGTTAAATAATTTGTTCTTAACAAACGATGGTAATGAAATGCTCAGAGGTTGCTGAACTAAGACGAAGTAATTTTCTGTCATACCTAAAGTAATTTAATTATCAAAACAAACATAACGTTGAACTCCAATCTTGCTCACCAAACGAATGCATGTAAGACGGTTTTAAAAATGATCTAATTGGAATTGAAGCAACAATATGCGCTTCCTTGAACATATCGTCGGCATTATTATTTCTCGGAAAGCAGGCAATATTATTAAAAATTTTCCCATATTTGTTATATGATACACCAGTATTATAGACATTCCCTTGAAAAGAATAAACATTATTTTGGCATTTCTAAGTACGATCTATTACCTTCAGAGTCAATGTGTGGGTGTGCAGAATGATTTACTAATCCAACATGATCATACACACTCCTACTTTGTTCGGTTTCCAACGTTTCTAGATTGATTTTGTGAATTACTGGTGATTCTCCGAAAGCGTACAATTCATCAGCAAACGGATATATGGTGATCATAGCATTATCTGATAGCACTTTATTCGGATCAAAAATAGATTTCACCCTTGAAACATAATCCATTGATATGATTCTCAGATTCATATTAATACAATTTATATTACCGATGGAATATCGTGTTACATGGATCAGTTACGGATTTGGTACCGAAATCAGTTATTAACGTTCGTTTAGACATGATTTGTTTATAGTACGCTGATTTAACAAAGCGGCATTGATAAGTTACCGCCCCATTTTGAATAGCAAAGCTTAAATAGTTTGTGAGAAATATTAATCAAATGAAAGTTGCAAATATTCTTTGTTTTGGTTTACCAGTGGATCAAACCAAAGTTGTCAAATAAATGACCAAACTCCAAACCACCACCAATATTTGAAGCACCTGGCCCATTGCGAAATAATCTACCATTAATCCATTTTGGCACCTTACCTGTGTTTTTATCATTTTGAAAATAAATGTGAGTATATTTTTTCTGATTGGGATATTTACCCGTCACAATTCCGTGGATAGGTTTAACAATTTCACTATTGCATGTTCGTAACCATATGGTTTCATCTACGTGTGGATATAAAGTCATTTTTATAGATGAGTATCCACTCTTGTAATTTATCCAGCTAGGTATGCCCTAGAGCACATTTACTAACTGAATTCCAACGATAGCATTCAGGCCAATTTGTTCGATCGATAGTAATGTGATTAAACAGAAAAGTTACTTCATTCGTATTAACCTAATCTAATAGTTATAGTATAGTAATAGTTGTCACCAACGTTGTATTATTAATGTTGTAGTTACTTTAAAGTGTAATGTTTTGATTTAAGATTTTTAATCTAATAAACCAAGAAAATACCATAAAAGAATTTTGATACGGTACAGTACGTACCTTTTGTCCGATTCCTTATATCCACGTAAGTGTACCATAGGAAACCTGTGCCCGCAATACTCGCAACACTCACGAGAATCATAATTATGTAGGACACCAATGCAGCAAGTAGATGAAGAATTGATATTGTAAATAATGATAGCACTAGTGAAATAGATAAAATTAATTACCAAAAATATTAACAAAAAAAAATATTCACGACTTACAAAGTGCTAAAAATGTGCAAGTGTTCATCAAATCACCAAAATTTGTTCAAGAGTATCCCAACTATTCAGCAATCCCTAAAAGTCACTTAGCACGTCCTGTACTAACTCATTGATTGGTTTTGGAACACATCTGTTCAGAATTGGAATACTAAAATGAAACGAAAATTAAAACTAGTTTCAAATTACTATTGAAAGACTCACCTTTCATATACTGGAACAACAGGGCATAGCCCAAAGTTTCCTGATTTGGCATACTGTAGCAACAAACTTTTAACTTTGTTTTTTGAATATCACAGCAACTAAATAAAAATACTAAAACGTCATATTATTATATATTCTATATATATATATTCTAAATTGTATGATTTAATATACCATCTATATTATATCTAACAAAATTCCCTGTGCAATCACGTACAATTGAAATTGGATTATTAAATAGAAACTGAACATAATGAATCAATTTCATTCAAATTACTTCAATGGTTGTAAGCTAGATGAGGAAGACTGCGCAACCAAGAGCGAAATAATAGTATCATTTGGAGCTCATCGCAAAGCAATAGAAAAACCACCATCCGTATTATCTATAAAAAATACAATTGCCACTCAAACAGGAACCACTCCGAATATCAAACCAATACTGCTTGACCTAAACAACCTACAAGACGACAATGATTGTCCCTATGGATGCCAAGCAGATGTGTTCGTTACAGTGCGTCATCGTCCTGGTTGCCAACACAAAATGCAACAAGTCTTTAGCATTGGCACAAAAAACTTCGACTATATAGGTAAAGGCACGTACCGTTATCAGATGGAAGGAGAAGAGGGTTCAGAATTAAATTGCCAGTCATATTATAAACAAAAGTGCGATGAATTTTCTCAGCGGTGTGACAATTTGCTGGATAGATTATCTCTCACAAACGCGGTTGTAAATACCTTTGAAAAGTCGACAGAACAAATTGTTACACATGGAACGGTTTATCATGTCATTGATAAGTACTCCTTTCACAATGAACTAGGCAATGAGCAAATCAAGAGAACTATCAGTGAGAAGTTGACAAAATCTGAAATTGATTTATATGAATATGATTTTATAAACTAAACAATAAACAATTGTTGTAACATGGAATAACGTTTTTGATAAGAAGAGCAGCTTTGTATTAAATATACTGTTTTGTTCTAGACAATTTCAATATCCGAACAAGATCGGAAAATAACACGTTGCCCACAAGCGCCTGAGCCATCGCAAGGTCCCCAGAAATTATCTACAAACAACATACGAGTAAACAATTATTTCAACATATTTTAACTACTTGAAACTTACCAGTATTGTAATTCCACCTTAAGACACAATGTTTACAAGTAAAATCTTCAGGAAGTTGAATCATGCTATGCACAACATACTCCCATTCATCAATTTTCTTGCTTTCACTTCCATCTTTGAACTTTAACAAGCTAAAGCACTCTTCCCCAGATTCCGGCATTGAAGAATCTTCAATTTTGCAAAGATCATATTGAATTTTACCTAAGTGATTTGCAGTAATGTGTGAGATGACTTCAATAACTTCTCCTGCCTTGTAAGTTGCCATTATTTTTCTTCCGCCGTACTTTCCAGTATTCTCATTTTCTTGCGGGTGGGTTGCGTTATAATCATCACCGCAAATACCACATTTCCCGCCATTTTGGCTATGATTATACTAAAAAACAACATTTAATTCGGCTTAATTATAACTGAAAATAAATACTTACGCCTCCACACCAAAGTTGGTCATCTTGATTATTTATTGGCATATTTGGAACAACTCTCCATAGTGAGCTTCTGTTTGGTGGATCCATCAAACGTCCATGCCCAGAAACAAATACAATGAGAGTTGCAAACGTAACCCAAACTGTGATCACCTGCATTTTGGTACTGCTTAAGTTGAGCTTGAGGTAAAGTATACTCAACTGATGCTTCTTGCAAGGACTGGTTCTGGTTTTATACAGCTCACAATCACTACTTTTTGTGCAGTAGGGCAAAGAACCGTAATTAAACACAAGGCGATTTTTTCTTAATTCTGCAATATAGTTAATAGTTATCAGAGTTTATCATTGTTTTTAATGTTATAGCTTCAGATAATAGGATTACTTTTTGGCAAAGTTACATTTCAGTGAACAATAAACACTTCCTGCTCAAGATAAGAAATTAGCTAATTTGTTGTTTGGCTTGTTCAAATGGAAAACCAAGGCAACGACCCAGCCTTGGTTTTCCATTTCTGTTAGATGATTGCAATGTCGGAGTAAGAATGAAATGTTAAAGCCCCGACGCCATCTTGACAAATGCCTCAGTTATTATCCATATCAATTTAATTCAATTTAAATATGAAATACTACTAAAAAAAGTGTTAATAAAGTGTTAATATTAGCAGTTTCAGTAGGTTCACCTCAAAGTAAACAAGTAAACGCTTTGCGCACAATTTCTTCTTCTCGAGTTATCCACCTCAAAGTTGCGTATCACCATAGTTTGAAGTAAGAGAACTATTGGTTCTTTATAGCGACTACGGTTTGATGTTTTTTACAAGAAACTATTAGCGCAAGTCAGTGCCAAATAGCATGCAAATGCAATAAAACATTTACAAATTTTTATTTGATTTGTGTTGTTTACTAATCAGATTAGAATTTTTGTTAAAAATAAGTTTCTATTTAATGCGATGGCATTTTTATAGTCTGTCAAATTTTATGATTGTAGAAAGTACGCATTTTTAGCAGCAATTTTAATGAAGCATAATAAAATTTATGATTAATAATTATATAACCACATTGATAGCTTCATTGATTGAAAGTAATGAAAATAATCGAACTAAAAGAGATTATATCTACAAAATATGTGTATATTTAAGAATGTAGATTAATTTTATTCTCTGTATTTTATAAACTGAAATAAATATTATTTTTTTATGAATAAGCAAATTCTTTTAGTAAACTTCCAAGTATACAATGTTTACTGTTTAATAAACATATAAATATTGTCTTTGAAGTTAAAGTATTGTATAATAAATTAATTCGGTCACAGATCTGTATTCTTAAAATATATTTAAATTGTGAACTGCTTGAGATCAAGAAAATTGTTCGCGCTGCTTAAGCTACTTAAGCTATTTGTTGTTCATAAATATGACAAATTATTATTATTATTATTATTATTATTACAGAAATCAAATAATCGTGTTGTCATGGCAAACGTAGTAAAATTTTGTATAACATGTTTCTGTCAAGTTTCAACAGAACATTGAAAGTACAGAAAAATTTGAATGTAAATAAATAAATTAAACTCGATAAGTTACGAATCCGTTAGATTATTTGAAAATAATAAATAGACTCTCTCTTAATACAAAATTTTATTATTACATTAATGTTTAAATAACTTAATGAAATTAAAAAAGGATTTTAATGCATTCATTTGTTTTCTACTAAAATAATTTAAACATTTTTTAAATTCTAAACATAAACATTTAAATTGAGAAGCAACGTTGTTTTAAAGAAATAAGAAAAGAGAGAGTCATACTCAACTGTCCTTTGTGCATATTTGGCAACACAGCGAAACAAACGACTTTCGCCACCAAAAGTTGTTTACTTTTGTAGGTTTGCAAAGACTTGCTCGGCTTGCTTAGATTTGCATCTTTATTCGATAAGTTAGATAAGTCAGGCAGTGTGTCAAACGAAATCGAGCTATCGTTATCAGCCAGACTCTTTGCATATCATTCGACAACACATTAGCCAGCGTTAGCTACGCGAACATCGTGCGAGGTCCATCGAATATTTTACATGAAGTTTAACCCAACGTATTATACGTATATGTCTAATCGTTATTTTTTAATTGTATAGTTAAATCTTTTAAATAATGTCTGAAGACAACGTGGCCGTTGCGATTCGTATCCGTCCAGTGATAAAGGGTGAATTAAAGAAGAAGGTAGAGTGGACAGTGTGTGGAAATGAAATATCTTTGACTGAACCAATATATCGAGACTTTGAGACTAGTACATTCACATTCGGTAACTATACCTGTAACATTTGCATAATGATCTATATATTCAATGTGTTATTTGCTAATGCACTATGACATTTGCAGATTATATTTTGGATGAATTCCAAACTAATGAAGATCTGTACAATATTGTTAGTCCATTGGTATGCTCTGCACTCAATGGAGTTAATGCAACTATATTTGCTTATGGTCAGACATCCAGTGGCAAAACACATTCCATTCTTGGCACTGAAAAGGATCCTGGAGTTATACCAAGGGCAGCTCAAAGCATTTTTGCTGGGATTCAGGAAAACAGAGACACTAAATATATTGTACGAGTCAGTTATGTGGAGATTTACAATGAAAAAATTAATGACTTGTTGAATGTACACAACAAAGATTTGAAGATGAGAGTGTCTGATGATGGCAAAGGTAGCATCCTGCTTGGTATGCATGAAGAGATTGTTCATGATGAAGATGCAATGATGACTATCATTCAGAAGGGCAGTAAGAACAGACAAGTTGGTGGAACCAAAATGAATGAAAGAAGTAGTCGAAGTCACGTTATTTGTGATGTTTTAATCGAATCGTCTAAAGATGATGACCCGTCAGTAAAGGCAGCACATTTGTATATTGTTGATTTGGCCGGATGTGAGAGAATTTCTCAGACTGGTGCAACAGGTGCTCGTTTAAACGAGGGGGTGCATATTAACAAGTCGCTATCGACGCTTATTTGTGTGATTACTCAGCTGAGTAATGGGCAGAGTTTTGTTTCTTATAGGGATTCTAAGTTGACGCGATTGTTGGCCAATGCATTAGGTGGTAATTCGCGCACAATGATTGTGGTGACGATTACTCCCGTTTCTATTGATGATTCACTCTCAACATTGAAGTAAGCACATCAAATTAGCAAGAGATAGAAGATTATTTATTTCTATATAATTAACAATATTTTACAGATTTGCACGAAGCGCAAAAACAATCAAGAACAAGCCAAAGATGAATGAAATACTCAGTCAGGAGTCCATTATCAAACGACAGCGCAACCGTGAGAGTGAACTGCTACGGGAACTTTCAGAAAAAGGTGACCTAATTCAAAAGCTCAATGCAGAATTAGAAGAATCTCGAAAAATTTACGTTCCCCCGAAACGTAAGATACCAGTACGTCGCCACACAATGGGAGCTCCATCAGACGTACTGAACGTACCCAGTTTGGAACCCATACGAGAAGACGTTATTGATTTCAATTACAAAGTAAATAATAGTACCTCCATATCACCTTTAGAATCTATAATGGAAGAATCTCGAGGTGAAGATGAAGAAGGAAAACCCATCCCACCTCCATTGGTTGCGACGAGGCACTCTGTCGGAAGTTCTAGAACTGCAGAACAACGTGATCGAACATTAAGTGTTGACCCAGAAGAGTACCAAGAATTATTAAAGCAGTATTCTCAACTAGATCAATCCCACGCCATATTAAAAGAATTTACCCAATTGGAGATGGACGTCAAGCAACAGGAAAGAATAAACATTGAGACAGCATATTTCAGAGAAGAGAATGAGCGGCTGAGAAAGGAGTGTGTTAGGTTTCATGAAGAATGTGTAAGGCTGAAACACAGTTATGAAGTATTGGATATTTCACATGTTGATTTGAGGGAATTTACTAAAATCGAGGCAGATCTCGCTGTTGAGGAACGTACTCAAGAACTTCAAAAGGAAGTTGATGAATTGAGAAAGCTTCAACTTTGCAATACCGACTTTAAACAGAAGCATGATAAACTTCTGAAACGATTATCAACAATAGAGGCTGAACGAGATATTTTGAATTCGCACCAGGAAAAAGCCCAGCGCCGTTGTAATGAGCTGATTGCACGTATTCAAGAGTTGGAAAATCAACCACAACTACCTCCTAAATTAAACAAACTGCCACTGATATCCAGTGAGCTAAGTGCTGATACGGACCGTCATCTTAAATCACTGCAAGGGAGATGTGAAAAATTAGAAGCCAGTATAAAACTTGCAGAAATGCATTCCAAGATCCTACTTGAAGAGAACAACGTTCTTAAAGGAAACAAACAAGGCTTGCGACGTTCGCTAAGTGAAACAAATCTTTGCTTCTTGGGTGACGTTTGCGAGGATGAATTCACCAAGGCAGAGTTTCAGCGAATCTTTAAATCTTTGAGAAAACTAACGTCCACTATAATCTCCGGTTCTGATTCACCGCAAGCGAGTGTAGCGGCACCAATGGCAATAACACCATTGAGTCCACTGGTGAGATTTGGAAGGGCAGGAGTAAAACGTGAAAAACAAACATTTAGTGAACGAATGTCTGCCGGTTTGCAAGAAGATGCAATTGAACAACTGAAAAAAGATAACTGTTTACTTAGGGAACACACTAATGAACTGTTGGAAAAGCTGCAAAACTTGAATGATGAGAAACTTAACATTGACATATATAAAGAACAGATAAAAAGACTTCAAGACGAAAAAAGCACCATAGAAGGGATTCTTAAACAAAATGACTTTAAACAGGGTGAGTGGGAAGAAAAGGTAAAACAACTAGAAAATGACATGAAGGAGATTAATCAGAACTCCCATGTCAAGATTAATGAACTCACAAATGAATTAAATAAAGGAAAAATCAAATCCAGGCAGTCAACACTGCCAAATCAAAATTCGAAATTCATCGAAGAATTGCAAGAGAAACTTAGAGTTGACAATGCAGCTCATCAAGAAAAAGAAGTTATTATTAAAAACCTTCAGGAAGAACTAACCAAGAAGGAAAATAGGGAAGCTGAAATCTTAAAGGAACTTTCTGGTTTACGCCAAGAACATCAAGACGCAGTTGAAAGGTTGAAGCTTTTATCTGAAGATCATATCATGCAAAGGCTAGTTGGTGAGCTCCAAGAACAATTAAAACAAAAGCAGAGTGAACATGAAATGGATAAAGAAGCGCTGGAATATTCATCAACAGAGTTAGATGAAGCTGTAGGCAAAATCATCGAATTACAGACTAAGTTGAAATCTATGCAGAATGAGTTCGATCAAGCCATTACTCAATCTACTAAAGAGTTGGAAATGTACAAATCTTACAAGACTGAATCTGAGAAGTCTTCAATGAAAGTGAGGGAACTCGAACAAGAATTAGAAGAAATCAATTCAAAATTCATAAATGTTAATGATCAGTTGGTAAAATCTCAGAAAGAATTAGAAACTAAATTAGAAGAATGCAAGGTATCTGCATTGAAAATTTCAGTATTGGAAGCAAATGCTGGGGAATCATCGACCCAATTAAATGAATTACATAAGGAAATTGACGCATTAAATCTTGATAAAGTAGAACATTGTAATGCATTGCAAGAACTTGTTTCTGTAAAAGATGAGGCTATTAACAAATTACAGAAAGACCACAAGAAAAAGGCTGAATCTGCACAAATAGAGTATCAAAAAAATCTTGAAAACAAAACTCAGTTCATTCAAGAGCAAACCGAAAAAATAACTGTTTTAGAAGATGAAATTGAAAGGATTACATCTAGCCATAAGGAAGATTGTCAACAAATAAAGGAACTTACATGTATGCTTAAAGAAAAGCAGGCTGAAATAGATAGTCTTCATCAGAATATTGACAGTGGAAAAGAAGAATTCAACAAAATGAAAATGGACGCTGATGCGATTCAACTTGGGTACCAGCAAAAAATTAACGGATTACAGTTACAATTAGATGTATTGAAGGCAAATCAGGGAGAGAACAAAAACGAGCTTGTGAATATTGAAGAACATCTTAAGGAAAAAAGCATCAAACTTAATGATTTACAACTTCAGTTAGAAAATTCCAAGCAGGAGTGTCATGAATTGAAAATTGCTGCTGAACTTACTACCAAAGAACACAACATTGAGATAGAAAATATTGAGATTAAGCTAGAGAAGTTGAATGCTGAAATTGACATCATAAATAAACTGAAAGATGATGAACTCCATAAATTAAATATATTAATAAAAAATAAAGAAGACTTCATCAATAACTTGCAGAATGCACTTGAAATAAGTGAGGAGAGTTTACTTCAAGCTAAGAAATGTGCTTCCACCACTCAACAAGACCAAGAAAATAAATTCAAACAATTAAAAGTTAATAAAGAAGACCAAATCTCTAAACTTAGATGCCAATTAGAGAATATGACTCGAAAATACGAAAAGACTGTTCTAGATCTGAAGGAAGATTTTAGGTTTCAATTGGAAGTGTGCAAAGACAAGATCATCTTACTGGAAGAAGAAGTGAAGGAAAAAACTATACTACAATGCAGGATTAGTGAACTAAGTGCAGAATTAGGAACAGTTAAAGAAGACTATATTAAGATTGTTACCAAAGAGAAATCATTTGAGACTGAATTGGAAACTAGCAAGTTGAAGGAGCAAAGATGTTTGGAAGAAAATAGTGAGTTAAAATCCAATTTAGACAAATGTATGGTGAAACTAAAATCTCTAGAAGAAGCTTTAACTCTTGCTCAGAAGGATAGAATTAAGTTAGATGGTTGGACAATGAAGGAGATATCTTTAGAGAGTAAAATTGATGCAGTTTTAACGGATTATAGAAATGCCCAAGATAAAATCAAACAACTTGAAATTGAACTTGTCTCTTTAAAGAATAATAGTGTGGATAGCAATAGGTTTAAGGAATTAGATCAAAAATATGAGCGGGCAGTTTCTGAAATTGCCTCATACAAATTAGAAGTTACAGAATGTAAGAAGTCAAATAAAGAGTATATTAATGAACTAAAATCTTTAGAAACTCACTTGGAAGACTCTCAACAAGAAAATAAATGTTCTCTTAATACAATCAAATTTCTTGAAAATGAATTAAATACACGAAAAACGTCCTTAGATAGTAATGGAATTAAGGAATTGGATCTGAAGTATCAAGAAGCGGTTGCAGAAGTTGCAACTCTCAAAGAAGAAATTTTGGCTAGCAAAAAGATGAATATTGCAGATGCCAAGATGGGAACACGTTATAATGTAATTGAATTAGAACAAATGAATGTAGAAGAAAGAGCTGTGAGAGCTATGAAAGAATTGTTCTTGACCAGGCATGAATTAAGAATGGAACGTAATTGGCATAGTCAATTAAAGAAAGAACATGAAGAATTTAAACTTGCGACTGAAGGGAAAACTAAAGAAGAACCTAAATCTAAGGGTCCGGTTTTACTTCCAATTGCTAAATGCTTGAGATCTGCGAGTCGAAGAAAGGAAGAAGCCGCTGAAAATGAACAGGTTTCTCCTAAGTTTAGCGAAGCTGAAAGTAAAATTAAAGTTTTGAAAGAAGACTTGAAATATGCAAAAGACAAAATAAAGGAATTAGAATTGAATCTCAATAAGGTTACAGATGAATCAAGAAATAAATATGATCAACTAATGATAAAGCATAATCAATTTCTAATTAATAATCCTCCGAATACAACTGAGGACCAATCTAAAGTGGATTCTTTGAAGAAGGAGTTCGAAAATTACAGAAAATTCTCTGAAAGACAAGTAATTACAATGACGGAAGACTTTGAGCGGAAATACAAAGCTTACAGCGATAAATACGCAATGTTAAAGAAAGACTTAGAAAATACAACACGAAACAAGGATGCTATCATCAAAGAACTTGAATCCAAATTAGAGGAATCAAATAAGGAAAATCTCAATGGACAAGCTAATAATCCAATGTCTCTCTCTGAGATTAAAAAAAAATCTGCCAAATTTGCTCTTCAAATCACTGATTTGCGGAAACAGTTGCATGCTGCCCAGCAAGAAGTTCAAAAATCTGCTGCTAGTTATGAAATGCAACTTTCCAATCTAAAAGAAGAACATCAAAAGAAACTTGACGCACTCAAAACGAAGCCTAGTATATCATATAACCAAATAAATCTTCCAACTGATGCTGGAATGTATGCCAAGCGTATTAATGCTGAACTTGGTATTATTCCATCAAAGATGACTTCTCTTAAGAATATAACAAGTATTATCGTTTCCGATGTGTGTGATAAATGTACTCGCTTCCATAAACTTCTTGCTGATCTAAATAATAACACAGCTGTATATCCAGATTGGTGCCGGTTTCAACCTGATGGCACTTGCATTGAGAGAGATGATATGCAAATACCAACGACACGTTTTGATTTGTTGATTGAAAACAAATCCATGTACGATCAACTGATTCAATCCTCTTCTACGACTGAAGCTCAGGAATTGTTGTCCCAAAAGCTGAAATGTACTCTTGACGAAATTGAGAAATATATGTCTGTGTTAAAAGAGAAGAAAGATTTTCTTGGCATTTTATATGAAAACTTGAAGTCATTTCTAATTGCTGGGGCAGAAGTGTATCAGGATTCCAAAAATCTTTTGTGTGAATACTGCGAATATTTCAGACAAAGCTTCTACGTCGGCTGTGCAATTGCAGAGAAAATTAAATGTAGCACGGTTATAATTGGTCACTATGAAAATCAGACGAATCCACATCCGTCTTGTATTGGAATGGCCAAAGCTTATGATGAGAAGTTGGAAAATTCACTACTTAAACTTGATGACATCAAGAAGAATGTAAGTAATAGTTTTGACTTTCAATGCAATTCTAGTTTTCTGTTTTTGTTTGTTTAGATAGCTAAAGGTGAAGTAGCAGCTTTATCTGAGAAATACAAACACGCAAAACGTGTAGCCGAAAATTTACGCAAAGATACTAAGCTATTGGTATCTGTACTTAACAAAGAAAACTATTCCGTAAACCTCAGAACAAACCCTATTCAGATTAAGAAGATAAGTGATACGCTCAATCCTGCCTTAGAAGCTTTAGATGAAGACAATCCGAGGCCATCATTAGGACGTTCTCGAGAATCTGGTAGGAAGTCATTTGGTGCAATACCGAAACATTTTTCACCATTTTTTATTACTCCGGATGAACACAAGGAGGCTAAACATGAAGCGCGACGAAATAAATAACACTTATATTATATTTATTTCGTATTTTGTAAACTGTTTTATTAAAAGTTTCTATTTTATATAAATAATTTTTGTTTATCCGCTTCGACGATATACAAGAAGGTCCTTGAATTTTTAAATTATATATAATGTCGAGAATACACGATGCAATTACAAAATAAGTGAAACTTATTAACATTAAATTAATATATTATTGAATGTAATTTTGTAGCGATTTGAATTCACGAAGGAATACAGAACGAAGATTTAATTCAAATCTCATAATTTTGACAGCAGGGGCACCAAGTCAACCCCGACAATTTGTCTGTCAGAGTCAGCACGGCAGCTGGTTCCGTTCGTCTGTGGCAGTGAAGAAGGTTAGTGAAGATAAATTTGCAAAATTTGGCTAAAATATTAATAAAAACCCATAGGATACTATCGCCGATTAAATACCAATTATTTCGGATGTTGGAGCTTAAACATGCAATATAAATTTCAATCCATTTTTTGTACGCTTTTGGACTCCATATTATGAGCCATCTTACATAATATCCTCTACCTTTTCCCCACTGCATTTGATTAATTATTACCGCTGCTAATTGTTGCACTCCTTTGATAATAATTTAATAACTTTTTAATATACTTGCAGATAAAGCAACATGTTGGGTAGATTTGGTAACTTCACGCCAATGCTGGTGCAAATGGTCCAGCAAGGCCAACAACAACGTGGAATGGCCACTCTGAAAGCTATATCCATCAGGTTAAAGTCTGTTAAGAATATTCAAAAGATTACCCAGTCCATGAAGATGGTGTCTGCTGCCAAGTACTCTCGCGCTGAGAGAGATCTTCGCCAGGCACGTCCCATTGGTGAGGGATCTCAGCTTTTCTACCAGCGTGCTGAGATTGCTGCTCCAGAAGATTCAAAGTCTCAATTAGTTGTTGCAATTACTTCTGATAGAGGTAATAGTAATCCATTTTTAAAAAAGTAGTATATTCATGTCAACGGTATTCTTTAGGTCTTTGTGGAGCTTGTCACACTAGCGTCGCTCGTCAAATCCGTTCTGATTTATCTCAACCTGGTGCAGAGAATATCAAAATTGTCTGCGTCGGAGACAAATCTCGTTCTATTCTTCGTCGCGTCTACGGTAACCATATTATTATGGCCGCCAACGAAATTGGTCGTCTGCCACCGACCTTCACTGATGCCGCTAAGTTAACCGCAGGCATCTTGAGCTCCGGTTACAACTTTGCTTCGGGCAAGATTATTTACAATAAGTTCAAGTCGGTCGTATCATATACTACCACCGAAATTCCCATTTTCAGCCTTGCTGCTGTTCAGGTAAGCACAAAAAATAGTATTTGCATAAAAGTTATAAACTAACTGTTCATTTATCATTATTAGGTCGCTCCAAAATTGGCCATCTACGATTCTCTTGACGACGAAGTCATCCAATCGTATTTGGAATTCTCCTTGGCGTCATTGATCTTCTACGCCATGAAAGAAGGCGCTTGCTCTGAACAATCTTCCCGTATGACGGCCATGGACAACGCCAGTAAGAATGCCGAAGAAATGATTGGCAAGCTGACGCTTACCTTCAACCGCACGCGTCAAGCCGTGATCACTCGTGAATTGATTGAAATTATCTCTGGTGCCTCGGCTTTGTAAGACCCGGAAACTAGAGTTTAATTCAAACGCAGAAGGTTTAATCAACAACAGCAGAAACAAACGAAAATTATCCAAAATAACGTCATTTATATTACTGCAATGCAAGTTGCGCAATTTTAACGACTAATTTAATTCTTAATTAATTATAAGTACATAAATTGTTTTCTTTAAATCACCCTTGTCTGTATAGTTCCAGTTATAGTTTACTTGCATTGCAGAAATTGCTTACAATCGATGTTTTTTAACGTTGGTTGCAATATGTCATGTCGTGTTAATCGAACGCCTATAGCGCTGCTGTTTCCCGAAGTCACTGGTTAGTGCTGCCCACCAGATCTTACCATCAACGATGGCGCACGACTGTATTTGATTACCGAACATTAAATGCTGCCATAATGTTTTGTTGTAATTGTGAAAGCGTTTACGAATACTATCTCTGAAGAATGCGACATATTGATACTTTTTTTGTTTAATCCCATCATTGCAATGTGGTCCACAATTTAATGTTGAGAGATGGAGTCTCATGCAAAAAGTGTAGATTATAGCATGAATTGAGCACGTTAAACATCTATTGTGATTAAGAAAATAGGTGCGAAAATATAAAATAGGTACATATAAAATCGAGATTAATTTTTATTTCTGGGTTTTTGTCCTGTAAATTCACATGACATATAAAATTAGCAAAACTGCACATCTCCACATCTGATGAATTAAATAAATAATAAAATAATCTCAAGTGTTATTCATGTAAAGCAAATATTTAGTGAATAAGTATTGTAGAATTGTACAGACTGGACTTAAAGTAATTGTTATGAAAATAATCTATTTAATCCTTCATTACAAGTTAATGTCTAGCAGGTGCAACACTAACCAGGTAATTGGTACTGAAATCAATTGATTTATTCTTTTGGCGCAGCTGTTTATCCTGCTGCATGTTATCAAACCATCTTGAAAAGTGTGCATTTCTTTCTTTATCCAAGTAACCCATGTTCTCCACACTTTTGTAAATACCATAATACATAATGATATCAGCAGCAGTCAACCTATCATTAACTAAAAAGGTTCTTAAAGATAGGATATCATTTAATTCCTGAAAAGCAAACCAAAATAAAACAAGCTGAAAACGTTTTTTAAAGCAATTTTAGTAAGTGTTATAGTTAAGTTTTATCCATACAATCATTTATTAAGAATAAGTAATCCAGTTTGTAGTTTACCTTAATTGCAACATGTGAGCTCCCTGCAAATTCATGTAACATAACATACTCAAACCATTCATAGATTTGAGCTTTTTCTTCCAGTGTTTTGCCACATAAGCTGCTTTTAGTTGTCTCTAAGAACATCAATGCAATGTTAAGTGCTCCAACAGCAGTTTGGCTTTTGTAGGTGCATGATGGTATCTAAAACATTTATATATATAAAACATACTAAAACTCCTTGCGACCTATGTAAAAATCACTTACCGAATTTGAGTCAACAGTAATTATTGCACCTTGTATTTTACAGAAGGTTGCAATTTGGTTTAGGCATTGAACTATACATGTACTCATTGTTTTTAAGTATTTTAAATTATAACGTGGACGAGTTCAAGATAATTATTTCGATTCGTTGATTTACAAGGTTAGAATTGGTTGTCAACACCAGATATCGCGTAATACGTTAAATAAAATTTGAATTATATCTCCATCTGTTTCAATAATTGATTTCATCAACGAAAAACAACGAAAAATAAGAAAAGAAGAATAATTATCGAAACTAGCGCAACCGATGACGATATGGTTTGTGTGTATTTAATTCTGGTGAATGTGAATTTCTTAAAATTCTATGTTCTGAATAAGATATCTTAATTCTTCTCCGATTTCATTCGATATCAAGAACATGTTATCTCAAAGTCGTAAATCAGAAAAAAATGATTTGCTTGCGTATGTTACCGATGCGTGCAAATATCTGGAGCTCATGCCGGAGCACGTTTTGTTAACTTTAATTTACACGTTGATGTTTTTCAACCGAAAATTGGTAAAGAAAGTTTTTTTTTTGTTATTTGAGATTGTTTCTAAGGAGCTTAACTGATAATGTGTTTTGTTAAATTGTCTTAAAAAATCATATTTTGGTTAATATTTGAAGGGGGCTAATATTATATATTTTTATTTGTAAAATAGAAACACTTGCTAAAAAGTTGTGGATTCTACAAATTAGTGCACCAAGCTTACGCACTGTTTGCGGGCAGTTGGATTCGACTTTTAAATTCCGAACTGCGAATAGTGCGAAATTTTTTAATTGTAGCTTGTATATTTCAGTAATTATATTGCTTTATTCCCGCTGCAAGGCTGATGATTGATTAATTTATTACAATGGAAGAATTAACATTAAACGATTCATGTTCGAATGGTAAGTGAAGGATTATATTTTTTAACAAATTAACCTAAAAATAGGAAGAAAAAGTTTTGTTTTTCAAATTGCATGTAGTGTGTAGTTTATGTTTGCAACGATGTGTTTAATTTTAGCTGAAACTATGGATTTTGTATTACGTAAAATTTACAAAGATTGTGATGCCTTGAACAATGATAAGGTTCTAGTTTCCAAACTTGTGGAGTTTATTAAGCCATACATGGGTTCTAATGAGTATGTCCCTATTTTTGTCATACAAGAAAGCAAAATTATGTATAAAAATCTTATTCCATACAGGGATGATCTTCAAATATTAAAACATTCACTAGATCCAAATGAAAGTGACCCTGAGATTAGTAGCAAAGTATTTTATGAAGTGATGAATGTGTGGATAAAAAATTGTAAACAAGAGGATAGTTTCCAGAACATTTCTCCAAGGTAGTATATGAATTATAATGAAATTTATTAGCTTTATGATTATTAAAAATTTGTTATGCTTTACATATAGAAATTTAGATAATCCACCTTTAATTGAGAGCACCCCAAGAAAAAGTTTTGGATCTAGGCAACTTAGGGTTTATGCTGAAGCTGCAGCTTTGAATATTTCTGCAGTAGAGAAAACTAGTTATTTTGGAGCAGACAGTAATGAGACTTATATGGAAAAGAGTATTTTACAAGAACAGAACAAACAACTAGCACACCAGAATAAAAAGTTCAATCAAGAATTGCATTTAGCAAGGACTCAACTTAATTCTCAGGAGGAGCAAAATGTTTTACTTCAACTGGAGATTGAAAATTTGACCAAGGAATTAAAACAGTAAGTAACAACATGTGTTTGTGCTTTTTGTAATTATTTTGTATATTTTTAGTGAGCGTGAAAATGTTCAAAATCTTATAAACATGAAGCATTTGTATGATGACTTGCGCGAGAGTTCTTTCAACAAACAGAAGAGTATTGACAAGCTGAAAAAAGAAATACTACACTTGGAGAAAGAAAATCAACTACTACAAATCCAATATGATGACTTAGAGCGTGAGGTATTTTCTACCTTTGGATAGATCTTTAAAAATTACGGCGCCTTACATATAATTTTTGGTATTTTGTAAAAACATTCTTGATGTGCGCGCCTGAAATTGTTTTCAATTATAAACAAATATAATTGCAAGCTAATGTATGTTTCTCTCTTTTTTAGAAACAATCAGTGGATGATAAAATGAATCGCATCTATGAAAAATTATCTGAATCTCGCAAAGAAGCAATTGAATTACGCGCAGAAATACACATGAAAGAAGAACAACTGGGATTCACCGAAGACGTTAATAAACAACTTCGCACCAAAATTGACGACCTCAAAGACCAAAACAACAATTTACAAGAAGCCAACACTTGCCTTACAATAGAAAAAGACAAAGTTGCCAAACTTTTGCAGGATAGTCTGAAGATACAGTCCAAAGCTGTGCTTAACTACACTCCGCAAACGCAAGAAAGTGAGTACAATGCAAATGTTACGCAAACAAACACAGCCACTAAACCAAATACGCCAAGCCACGCAAACAAAGTTCAACAATCACCACAGATCTCACAATTTCAACAAAATCTTAAGTTATTGAAGTATTTTATGAAATCCACTAATTCTCTTCAATCACCATCTAGTACACTTCCAAACATACAAAATTCAACCACATCAACAATTACACAACAAAATACTACGAAAAAAGCACACACTATTGACTCTGGAGATAATTATAAGCGTAACAGTCGAAGGTCTTTGGGTGATAGTAATTCGCAAATACCTTTTGTGTCGCCTATTAAGACATCTAAATTCACATTTTATAATATTGATTCGCCTATTGCAAAGCGCCGCTCTATGCTGCACTCAAAATCGACCGACACAATACGAAGTTCAATCTGTAAAAAGTTGGATATCAATATGAAACCATCACCACCTACGACTAACGCATTGGTGTTATATAATAGTAAATCTCCCAATACTCCTACAGACACTGCACCACCACCGACGATGTACGTCGTTGATCGAACGAGTCATCGCAAATCCGCAATCTTCAATAATTCTGGATTGGATGAGACCGGAAACGAGGAAGAACTCTTACAAGTAGTCCTTTCGTCGTCTGTCAGCTCGGTACAAGCGAGTTTGATGGACGAGATTGCTGCACTTAGCCCATCATCTTCAATAATAGGATCTGAAAGGTCCTGTTTCAAATGCAATGCTTACTATGAGATAAAAAGCAGATTGGATGACTTGTGTGAACAAATAGACTGGTTGAAGAGTGAAAATTCAAGCCTAAAGCTGGCAGAGGATAAATTTCTTGAATTGGTTCAAAGCAAACAACTTTTGGAGAATGATATTAGAAAGCGGGACGACACAATTGAAATTTTACAAAAGAATATTGACAGTCTAAAAGAGAGAGAATCAGATTTATTAGCGCAGTGCGCAGAAATGGAGGAAGACATTAGGAATCAAAATGACATTGAAGAAAAGTGGGATGAAAGTACTAAGGAGATTGTGATACTACAAGATAAAATAAAAGCGTTGGAGGAGGAAACTTCTAAACATGAAAAGGGAAGTATTATGGATCAAGAGATGATTTCCCAACTAAAAGATGACATCAACTCCTTGGAAAGTACAAAGAAATGCTTAGAGATGAAAATAATAAGTCTCCAAGCTGAGAAAGACACTTTAACAGAAAAGTACACAAATATTATGGACGAATACTCTAAAATAATTCTTCAATACAAAGACGATATTCATGAGTTAGAAGTTAAATTTTATGCCTCTAATGATGAACTTACTTCTCTCTTAGCTCAAAACCAGGAACTTTCCTCCAACAACAAGTGCATACACTCGCAATATCAAAACCTTAAGGACGAACACCAAGAACTTCAAGTTGATTACAATTTTTATATTACTACTATCAACCAGACGTCAACTAGTGATATGCCTACTCGTCAGAAACTTCAAGAACTAGTCAAGGCCCAAACCGAATGTGGCCAGCTTAAACAAAACGTTGAACTTTTAACCGACGAAAATCGCAAGGAAACGGATGCATTAAAGTGGCGTATTACAGAATTAGATAAATTGTATTCACAAGCAGTCAATGCAAAGAATACTTCTACGAAGATAAAAGCCCCTCATGATAGGACGCAAATCAAAATGGAAAAGCTTCTTGAAAAGATTGATCATCTTCAAGATGTCATCAAGAAAGAACGAATTAATCAGAGTAATTTAAAACAACAAATTGAAAACCTAGAGGAAAGTAATAAGACTTTGACTAATGAAAAATTCGAGTGTCTAAAGAACGTTGAGGATTGTAAGAATAATTTATTAAAACATAAGAACGCCTATAGCGAGTTGTCTAATGGAGTCAACAATCTCATCAATGGGAGTCTTAAAGTGCGGCATACCACGTTAAAGTTGTGTAAAGCGTGGTCACATCTCTTGGAACATATAGGCTCTGTTGACTATTTGCTAAGTCATCTTGGAGAGACAACCATTGAAGACTTGTGCACTCAATTTGAAAATTTTGGGAGTATTACAACTGTAGAAGGGAGTATTACTAAAGGGAAACCAGACAAGATTAATGAAGTTAGTAAGGCTATGGATGATTTGCAAACTGTCTCGTTGATTTTGGATGCATTATCAGGATGTGATGTCAGTTATATGATTGATGGAATTACTACAAAGGTGAATTCTCAATCAAAAGAACCAAAAATTTTGAAACAATTAGGCAGGCCTATGTCTCCTGATAGTCCCAATTTGGGAGTGGAATATGCACTTGGTTTTGATACAATTGACACCACACTTTCTCTGGAAGATCATGATGCTGAGGTATGTATGTGCTATTTTTTTTTTCTTTTTAGATGTTTAGTTTTATATTGATTTTAGGATGACATTTTTCATCAATCTTTGCAAGAATTGCAAGGCATGTATCAATCTGATAGTTTGTGTTTCTTATTGGCTACGTGCAAGTAAGTTTCAGGGTTTGGTAGGATCGTATAGTTTAATTTTTAAAAAGTATATTTGAGTATTGTTATTTTACAGGTTGGAAGATGATGAGATTTCGCCATCAGACCTTAAAAATTTTGTAGACGAATTTGTTCTTACATTTTTGATCGATTGTTCCGGTTACAAAAATCGTATACAAGCACAGTTTGACATTATGCGAGAGGTGATGATACGATTGGTGGAGTATTTGGAGTCATTTCGAACTCTTAGAAATACAAGAGATTTACGGAATCGTTCTGTAATAATATTTAAGACTTGGTATAGTAGTGTGGAATTAATTCTGCTATTCGTTTAGATGAAAGGAGTTGTATGCTGTCTTTTCGAACTAACCAAGGCCGCCGAGCGATATGGTGCCATCCAGCAGGAGATTCATTCAAGTCGTGTGGTAAAGCGTCTTATTACTTATATCAGTAGTTTACGGGAGTTGGCAGGTAAAAGGACATTTGATGGAAATCTAGATACAGAGACTGTGTACAGGGGCAGTGTTACCACGTTACGCAGCTCAAATACAATGAACGAAGCATCGCAAAGACGATTCATGTAAAAAATTTTACGATAGTGAAATAATTCCTAAAATAATTTTGTTTCTTTTAATAGGTGTTTACTGCATATGATGAGACCAGCAAATGTTATCCGCTTGGTTGGTGCCACGGCACTAGCATTTCTCGTATATTATTTCTCACAACGTTTTATTTCTGTACTAGCTTCGAACAATCATCGAGAATGCTACAATGAAATTGATCTGCGCGGAAATTCCATTTGTTGGCGGACTTGGCTGGAGTTTATGGCCGCATGTTTTGGACGGGTCGTCGAGAACAGACACCCCGAACCATTTTAGAACAACTTTAAAGTATCCAAGCGAAGAAGATGAAAATATTGTTTAAACTATGCTCTACTATGTTCTTAGGCTACTCAACGAATATTGTCAAGTTCATTCCATATGCTATGTTTTTTTTTTGTTCTTTAGTAAGCGGTGAAATGTTTGGCATGTAAAACAAGCTAATCTCGAGGTTATTAGATTTATATATGTTACTAAATTAATTAATGTTACTTTTGAAATATGAATGAAAGAAATTAATAAACAGTACTATATTGAATTTGTGTTGCTGGGAGCGTTGTAGTTAAGTTTTTTTTCGTGGCAGTACTATTGTTGCGTAGAAATTGGAGATATTTTGGGTTCAAGGTAAAATAGAGTATTATTAGAAACTCGATAAAGAAATATATTTTTGTTCATCCTTATTAGCGAATTATATTGATCACAATTTTGATACCGATAAGCTGCGTATGTCCTGATCTACAAATGACACCATACAAAGATAGGAAAGTATGTTTACGAGAATGAAACTGACTTTATAAATGATATATGCCACAACCTAATCCGTGGTACGTATTATGTTTTGATTGTTCTGGCAAATTATTTTCGGACACTTTTCCGGGGAGACTAATGCTTTAAACTACCACACTGTCTAGGCTTTTTTTTTTTAATCTACAGTTTAGCAGAATTTTGGGAATGCTTAATATTTGATGAACGTGACAAGATGCATCCCTTGTGGTGATCGAATTCACGACCCTTGAATTAAAAGTCCAACGTGCTATTTGCTGCGCCAAAGAGACTGGAGGCACGCCAGCATCTGAAATTGTCGTATCCTCTTATTTATCCGCAATTTAAGTCTTGCTTTACATAGTATTTGTATTGCACATAACATCACATCAATATTTCGAATCCGGTTGTCTGTGGAGAAAGTGTGGAGGACTGCTTGTATTCAAGGCATAAACTGTTGCTTATAAAGTAGCCAACTTAATAAATTACGAGTACATGCTAGAATCTAATTCGTGCTCACTAATATTTGATTTGCCTGATAAACTATTTACAGGCAACCCTGGTTTAAAAAATCCAGGTAAAGGTGTATTGACAGTATATTAAAATTGCACAATTACTCTGGTATATTTTTTAAAAATTATGTGACTTGTTGATCAGCAATATATAAAGTGAACGGAATTGAATATGCATAGCTGCACATCTTTCGATCGGGAAATTAATATATACAATGCTAATTAAACTCAATAAATTAAAATATAAATAAAAAAGTACACAATACATTTCATTTGTACTTTATAAAAGTGTCACTTTGTGCGAGGAATAGGCAGATTAATTGTACGCGGAAATTGAAATAAACTGTTTTTAGTGCAATTTATTTCAATTTACATTGAAAGGTACCTTGGAAAGTGACAACATGAAATATAAAGTTAATTGCATTTTCCTATAAAAGGGATTTGCTAATACAGATTTTCTCTAGTTTGCTTTAATCTGCGCAAGTATTTTAAACTCAAGTATCATAATAAAACATTGTATAATGAGGGTAAGCAATTTCTTGTATTAAATCAAAGAATACAATTAATAATTTCATTAAATTAGGCAAACACCTTTTTCACATTTCTCTTTGCGTTGATAATTGTTATCAGCATTTCTGCTTTTTTGGGTGAGGCAAAGCCCATGGATGACAAAGGCATGAATGATAAATCTATGAGCAAATCGTAAGTTCTTTTTGTTTCCATTATAAACTTACTATATTTAATGTAGAACAACAATTAAATAAATAAATTTCTAGGATTGCGAATAAAATGGATTTAGAATCTGTCTCTGAGGACAAAGAAGAAGATATGAAAGGAGCAGAATCTGCTTATTCACCGTTTTATTTTAGATATCCTTATCACTCCTTGCATGCACCTTATTACAAATATTTGCATTATCCTTATTACTATCCCTATATAATCCGAAAATAAAAAGTTTAACTTTCAAACATTTCTATTGTACTCTACTACTTTCAAACCTGCATAACGTGGTCATGTGACATTTTATAAGTAATTGAATTAAAATAAGAAAATTGTGTAGATATATTTAAAATAAATTTCATGAATGTAGTTTATTGTTTGTGCACTCTAAAACGATACGCATAATATGTTAATTTAGTTTTATAAGCTTTCACCTTTGATATCAATTTGCAGGCATTTAGCTAAATCTTTGGAAAATTCACATCCGTCTTCATTTTCTGCAATTTCTATAAAAATTAATTCATTAATTGGTAAACATTACACATAACATTCACCTACACTTACCAGCAGTGGATAATTTTGCGAAGCATTTTCTAGCTAATGTAATTATTTTGGTGCGCTCGGCATTATTTTGTACTTTATTTTGAAAATATTTGATAACTTCAGTTTCAGCAGGCACTCGACTATCATCCAGCTAAAAAATTAATTAGTATACACTTTTATTTGTGCTATTTATTTGCAAATATTTATTGTATACCATTTCTAAATAGCCAAAAACACATTGACTTATACACTGCTCACTATATTGTCTTTTAGCTCGTTTCAATGCACTCATTCTATTTAATGCCATCAACCTTCCTCCATAAGTGTTAAACCCTGTTCTAGATCCCCATAATTCAGGACTACTAGCATAAATTACACCATATTCTGTTTTCTGTCCGTAAGGATCACCAGATGACCATCCGCTAGAATACTCATAATTCTTATGATTAGACTCTCCTCGATTGTATCCTATTCCTCCACTAGTCATGCCGCTCCATTGTCCACTATTGAATCTTTTACGACCACCACCGCCATGTCCTCCGCGTTTACCACCATCATCATCACAATTGTCTCCTCTGGAATCATCATAGTCATTTGATGGACGACCTTTTTTGTTACCTTTGCGGTTGTGATTTCTTCTATTACCACTGTTTATATTGGCAGACAAATTAACATCAATAAACAAGTATTATTTGGTATAAAACGGTATTACCTTTTCCTGCGATTGGAGGATCCACGATAGTCATCTTCATCTTCTTCAGAATCTTCATCACTTTGTTTTCTTCTATCTCCTCTTTTTCTCTTGCCATAATGCGATGGATAAGTACCACCATTTTCTCCTCTTCTCTTTTCATAAGCCCAGTGTGCATTTGTAGCTCCATCGGTTACTTTTGGACGTTGTCCTTTAGGTACTACTACTTCTTCAGCTGATTGCTCGCCTTCATCATTATCCTCACCGTCATCATCTTCACTGGATATATTAGCACCACATTCCTTCATGTATTTTCTTAAATCTTTTTTGAAAGGATCATCGTTTTTTGCTTTTGGTTTGTTTTTATCAATTGCGGTCATATTTTTAATGTTGGTTTCTTGTCGTTCGTTACATGAAGATTGGCTCACTAATATTAATAATAGAAGCAATTGAAATAACAGTGGAAAGTAAAAACTTTTGTTAAAAGTCTTGTTAAACATTTTGGAAATATTTAAACGCACTATTTTAATATATAAATAGTTAGTTTATATTTAGGATTTGTATGTTACTTTGTTGTTACTGTGTAAAGAGACCAATGTGAATTAATCCATTTTGGGCGCATTTCTGTATTTATATACAAATTGTGATTATTTTCAATGTTAATAGTGATGATTATGAGATACGTTTTACGTGTAGCATTGAACATGCAACAAAAAAAAAAACAGAAATAAGACATGATTGATTTGAAAATTATCGTATTAATGTGTCAACGTTAATCACATAAAACTACTCAACACAAAACGCAACTTCCTTTTCTGAAAATATGCGAATTCACGAATTAATTGGCATTACTCATATTATAATGTACTACAAACTGATTCATTTTGTTATTTAAATTGAGCATAAATTATATAATTTATAATTAAAATGTAAATTGAGATATTATAGCGCAAAAACGTTATGGACAAAAATACTTTATTATTAAATCTTTAGTTTTAACGGATACATTTATTTACTGAAATCGTCTTGAAAATAACAAATATGTCCAGTTACTTAATTCGATAATACGAATTATTAACACGAATTAAGAGCAAATTTCTTCAAAGCATACCTTTAATTCATCTCTATTAATTTCGATATGCTTAATTCAAGTCCGCATGCATAAATATGAATATATTAGCATAAATAATTCTCGATTAGACAATAATTTGCCAATGATAAAGTTTTAAAATATATTTCTATATAATATACTCTATGAACTCACTTTTATTAAATAACTGTAATAATATTTGCTTTGAATATTAATTGTTTGGTGAGTACATAGATATACTAACTTTACTATTATTTATATACTATCTATATTCCTTCCTAATATGAAGATACTTTTGCAGATAAGTAATTATCTGGTCTGCAATTCTAAGCAAAACAAAAATGTGTTTCCTAGAATGCAAATTGTCACACACGTGTTTATATACAAAAAAACAACTTACGTTTATTTTGTGTGCAATATATATTTGTAGTTTTTTGATTTGTTAATGCAACAAAATAGCAGAGTTGTAGACGTCTAGAACGCTGGATTTCATGTTGATATTTTAGCGTTCAATTAGCAGGACTTGGTTCGCTGTGATCTTGGACTCGTTATTGTTAGAAGAAGTAATGCCAAAGACTAGAATTTAAAACATTTGAAATTTTGTTTAATTTTGTTACGCTGAATAAATTATTTCAATTTTATTCAACTGTTTTTAGATTAATAGAAAATGAAATTTAATTTGAAGTTGTGCATTATTTACAAGTATATGCCTAAATTAAATCATCTACTTAGTTTATTTATATTTTTGAATAAAAGAAAAAAATAACATATAAATAAAATATTTACATCTACAATGGTCTATAATGCTGGCAATTGAATAATAAATTGATAAATAA
The DNA here is from genome assembly GCA_027575565.1 of Diploeciton nevermanni. Taxonomy (NCBI): domain Eukaryota; kingdom Metazoa; phylum Arthropoda; class Insecta; order Coleoptera; family Staphylinidae; genus Diploeciton; species Diploeciton nevermanni. The sequence continues at coordinate 2,920,235 of JAODIE010000012.1, forward strand.
TTGGTACTAATTGAAGTAGTATATAAACATTATTGTTTACTACTTAAAATTTATTTATGTTATGGTAACTTATTGCCTCTGCTTTCATTTTCATTAATTTTAATAAGTAAAATGATCTAAATATGATTTATGTAGTTTAGCAATCGCTTTAAGAATTTACGTCATTTCTATATTTGGTAGTGCCCATTTGGAACCTTGACCGTCTCATCAGCGCTATCATCAGCGGTCATCAGCCTTCCTTTCCTCACTTCTTCAGGAATTCCCAAAGCCCCAAGCGTATGAAGCACCAACGTTAATCCAAATATTTCGACATTTAACAACTAAGCGGATTAGGTAAGAATTTCAATGACTGAACGACGCGTTGTGATCGAGAGTATAAAAGCTTCAGTCCATGACGATATGCAAACAGTTCAAGTATTAACTCTCAACGAATTGTTAAGAGAATATACTCACAAAAATATTATAATAGTTAATATAATGAAGAGTGCGGTGAGTTGGCACTTAGATAAATTCTCATTTGGTGATATAATTTATTTATCTAATTCCATCAATTTTAGATGATATTCTGCGTGTTATTCTTTCTGGGAATAACTACAGCTCTAGCTAACCCTACACCAATTGAAACACCTTTAGGATCCCAATCGGCATCATCTCGACAAATAGCTGAAAGTGACGACTTAGCAGATTCAGCAGATAAAGAATCGGATTCTGGAGATTTAGAAACAGCAAACACTATATGGGGTGGATATGGTGGATACGGAGGGTGGGGTGGTGAATATTATAGACCTCGGTACAGTAGCGGTTGGGGCAATGGATGGGGTGGGTATGGTGGAGGATACCGTCGTGGATGGGGAAGTGGATGGAGAGGAGGTTGGGGCAATGGATGGGGTTATGGAGGATACAGAAGAGGGTGGGGTGGTAGATGGGGAGGGAATTATTGGCGTTAAGGAAGGAAAATGGTTTTAACCTTTATAATTAAAACATTATTGTGGCATCGGAATAGTTTTTTCGTATATTTATAAATTAGAATTAAACTTATAGTTTGCCGATAAAAAAGTTTACTTTGGAAAAATACAGAATACTTACGACGCACATGTGTAAAGTTATTATTGTAATAATGTAGTAAAGAATCAGTTGTATATATTGAATAAATTTTAGTTCTTTGATTATTTATTGTTATATAACAAAGAAGTGATTTGTTTATTTTGAGAAGTACAACGGAAAACTTATCAATTTTAGAATTAAAGTAATTTATTAAAAAATATTGCAAAAAACGATTATAGAAGTAGACCACTTAATTATTAATATGGTCTTATTTTTAGTGAGATAAGTTGACTTACTTTGACACCTTATATTTATTATTTAAAAGTAAGTGTGAAAGTAAATTTATCTTAATACAAAACACTTTGAGACTAAAATAATCGAAACAGTTAAATCATTATTTGAAACATTCTTGTTCCAACTTTTCTAAAATATTTTACCAGCGCGAAAGATTATTTTGATTGAATAGTTAATACAATATTATTACTTCCAAAAACTCTTTTGCTGGTTTTATTGTTTTTTAATAAATTACCTATTTAGTTATATTCTTCTTAAAACTATAATATATCTATTGATGCAACTTTTATTAAGAAATTTATTCCTGCTTTGCCAACTCAGCTCGTTTCTTCTGTCTCATTCGATAATGAAACAAGGGCATGAATGGAATATCCTCTGCTGTTTCCAAATCATCTACACTTGACAATTCACGACGTCGTCTTCTCGAAATCTGCTCGTGTTCAAGCAAATGCGGAATAATATTCGTATGATGTGATTTTGGTGGGTAGAAAATCCTCTGAATTATCAACTCAACATCTGGAAGTATATATTTCTTTTGAAATATCTGTGGCTGTTCTGCATCAGTTTCACTTAATCGATCTGTAGGTAGAGACATGCCAAAAGGTTCAGTGCGTCCTGTTCTCTCTATTTCATCAAATGTAGGAACTTTTACATCTTTAGGATGAAAAGTAGCTAATTCTTTAGTATTTAATAATTCTATTCTTTTTGTTGTTGGATTTTTGGAAGTTGATGTAGTTTCAGTTGTTACTTTAAGATTTTCTGTTGCACGTGTATTTAGAATGAAAAGCGTTGCCATAAATAGTTGTAAATAAAAGCACTTCAAATTTGGAGACATTATGTCTGTTGATAGGTACTTTTTAAGAATAAATACTTGATCACTGGTTTATTGCGTAGTGGTAATGGTAAACTTGAGTGTCATGTTTTATTTATAGCGTTCAGGTATGTTGTATCCGCTTGAACAATTTTTGTCGCGCGAGTGTTAATTTTCTAAGTAAATCCTGCAGAGTTTTCTTTCTAAGATAAATTTTAGTTTTTAGTTTTTTTTATGTTTACGGATTAATATTTAGCGGTTATTTATTTCATACATTACATGACGAAATTATCGTTGGGCCTTTATTTTTGCATTTGTCGAATAGTTTAATTAATTCACACTGATTTATAACAATGCATTCTAAAATTGTGAATAAATAATACTGTAGTCTGACTGTAGCAGTGAGAGCGAGGTGCATATTCGAGGGATGCGGGTTTAAATTCTGCTGGAGGTATATTCAATATACTCCCACAGAAGTTAGTCCCAATAGTTGCTAATAACCCTGATTTGATGCATTAGTTGATGCATTATAATAAAATGGAGGTCAAGTACGGTGTCTGCATCTAGCATTGTTGCAGTATGCTCCAAAAATAACAAAAACAACAATTAATACTGTATAAAACAAAATCAAACACTTAACTTTTTTTTAATTTTTATTTATTAATATAAAAGTAATTAGTTAGATTTGAAATTCATTTCTCTGTTTTCTGTAGAAAAACCTTTTTGGACATGTTTTCAAGTCAACCATAAACCTTTATCACGTTCAATTGTTGTCTACGCAAAGAAGTCAAAAATATAAGAAATTATTTATTTTATTAATAAATCATTTTAGGGATTAACATGGTTTTTATATTTCAGAAAATAATTGCGTTTTTTTATATGCGCTACCAAGAAATTCAGTGAATATTTGTTGAAAGTTGTTAGAAATAATGATGAATGCAAATATGAAAATATTTTACCTGTAGATACGTAATTAAAACCGATTAAAAGTTTCTATCTTAATGGAAATAAAAAAAAATGGTAAAGAAATTAATAAATCTATTGTTATGTTTCAGAAATCTTAAATTAGTCATTTTATTTGACACAAAAAATTTCAAGCAAGTTTGAAGGTTTATTTTGCGTAAAGAATCATTTATCACAACATCGTAACATGCAGGAAGACGTAATTTAACCATGTTTTGTTTTCCTTTTGTATTACCACCATTTAGTCATCAATTATTGCAATAGAAGCTAGACAAAATCAAAGAACAGTAATGGATGAAATGGTTAAAACATGATTTGGTATTTGGAAGTGGATAAATGCATTAGAAGATTTATTTATCCTCTAAAAAATTACACTACCCAGTCAACTAAATAAATAATTTTAATTGACTATATTCTTCCGCATTTAGCACTTTAACGTGGAAATATCCATCGAGAAATTATAAACTATTAGCCGGCAATTGAACGTGATATGTGTCAACTACTAAACTGAATAAAATAGCAATATGTTTATTGTTGACTGAGTGCACCATCAGAATATTGATTTTACACTTAGGATAATTACAATTTGCTTAGTGCAAATCAAGTATTATTGTGTAAAATTAAACATCACATGTGATTAAATTTTGTAGCGTAAATTCCAGATTATTCCGCGTGTTTACGATTAATCAGAAATCAACAAAGATAGTTAAACAAATTTTGAAGAAATATTTTTATGAAGCATAGCTTATACTAATTAACCTTATTGAGTGCGCACAAATTTAATAAAATGTGATAATACAATTTACATAACATTTGTGCAACTAAATTATGTTTATCTTAAAAGAAAGTTAGTTGCATATTAAAATATTTCGGCAAATTTTTAATTTATATTGGTTTTATAGTTATTATTATTTTCAGTATTTTTTAGAGCTAAAAATTGCCATCAGCATGCTAATAGTCGTGTGATATGTGGTCTAGTATTATAATTTCTAAGATAAAATAGAACAAGGCCAATATAGTCAACACAACGGTTTAAGAATGCAAAGTCGTTTAAACAAGAATATTAAAAAATAACAAATGCTTAATTATAAAAACCTAAAACTTTCGAAATTTACATAAATGTTGATTTTTATGTTAATTATAATTATTAATAGATATCATATTAGTTATTATGCCATACTAATTTGTATTAAGGTGTTTCAGAAATGTTAACATGCCGTACGATCATGATCTTACGTCGGTTTCTTCTCGAAACCGATTCCAACTTAAACAAACCAGATTACAGTGGCATTGTTCTAGAAAATTAGCAAGTTTGTTGAACGTCAATTGGCAATTAGTGGTTGTTTTTAATTAGCAACATTTCAGAAGTATAAAAGCTTTGACAAACCTTTCAGTACTACTAGAAAATATTCAACCAACAAACTCAACCTGCAGGGTGTACTAAAACACTACACCATCATATCAACAAAAAGGAAATGAATAAACATTGCACTTGATTAAAATCAATCGAGTGAAAAAGTCGAGTAAACATTTCAAAAATTCTTCTTAACAAGTTTAGAAAGCGACAAGTAAGATTCAGCAAAATGGTAAGTCTGCAATATCCTAAATCAACAAATTTTAATATACTAAATATGTCACTAATATATTTATCTCTTTAGGTTCATATTGCTATTCTTTCCATTTTCCTTATTTTGATGACATTTGATAACACTATCAACGCAGGAATTGCCAGAAAACTTGACGATACTCTCCCAAACAACGAACGTATTACACGATCCATCTACAATGCAGTTGAAGATGATCTCAAATCTCTTGAAACCATTCCCGTAGAAGATACATATTCTAAACATTGTCGTCTAAATCGTCCGGTTCGCTCAGCAAACATTAACGATCTTAATACAGCTGAGAACAACATTGTTTTTAGGCCTCTTTTCCGCAAGAAGTCCAATAGACGATTGCGTCGTGTTGCTCCTGACGACCTTACAACCGCAGAGAACAACATTGTCTTCGAACCTCTTTTCAGAAGAAAGCCAAATAGACGTATTGCGCGTGCAGTATTGCCTTTCATTTGCTGTTCAGAAGAAATTCAAAAGACGGTGGCTTAAGACATGAGAGACGAGATGTCCAAAATGACGTGCAAACAGTAAAAAACAATATTGTTTCTAACCGTGTAAGACGTGATAGGTCTAATAATAAAAATTTAGACAGTGCTGAGAGTCAAAAAGAAATTCATTATAACGATAACGATAACCAGAAGGGCGCTGCATCAGGCAGTGAAAAAGACAGAATCAAACCCGAGTGGTCTCAAATTCAGATTCTAAGAGAGGGGATGAATTAAATGATAAAGTAACAATGAATATACTACAAATGTTAGAAGAGCAGCAAATCAATACTCTTTGTTTAGAAATAATTGACGCACCTTAGCACGTCAACGTAATTAGCGCATTATCAAGTTGATTGTGCTTACTTCAAGTTAGCAGTAACAAGTTCTAATTATTATTAGTCTTAGTTATACTACTGCAAATGTTGCAAATCGTTGTAATTGACCTGGCGTTTTAAAAAGAAAATTCAAATTATTTTGTGACGTTAGAGCTATAAGCTTCTTACCATATTACATATTTACATTGATTAATTGTATAGTAAATTGTTGTTTATATGAGCACCAAGTTAGGTCTTTATTTATGAATAGACTTCATTGTTTAATTAACTAGAGTTAGATTCATTAGTTGCACTGCTCTTTTAAGTACAAAGCCACCAATTAATTGCTCTATTATAATGTATCAAATTACATGTATCATGTTAGCTTATTTTATCTCTCAATATTTAGCTTCTGCTTCATATTAGCCTTAGTCAATTCATCAATAAAAGAAGACACATCAGTTAATATGTCCGATTGAGTGTCGAGAGTTAATAAAGTACCAAATAGACAAAGAGTCGTCCCTTGTAAGAGTTCTCCAAAGACTTCTGATCGCATAGACATAGACATGTGTTTATTATTTATTTTATTAACTATAATTATATACATTTATTAGCTCTAAAAGAACACACTGGTAACACACTTAAATCAGCATCTTCTGCCAGATAGTATTATTACCAATTAGCTCTGGCAGATTGACAATAAGTTTGTTAATAAAACCGACGGCGATACGATTCGAACCCACATCTTTTTATGCTGATGCCCAAGGTAATATATCTATGCTTACAGTTTAGTTTCATTACCTACTAAGTGTTTACATGAAATGATTAGCTTTCTATTGAGTTCATATGCGTGTCCAGTTCTTTATACAAAATTACATGTATATGTACAATTGTGGTTAGTTAGGATGATCGTTTTGATAGGAAAGGTGAATCGGGAAAATTTATTTGTGTCCGGTATATTAGTTTTACTACCATGTTTTTGAGAAAATCTCCAATTCTTCGTTTGGTAGTTTGTATTTGTTCCTTAGTAATGGGTTGTGCCTTTTTCTGGTTATTTCCCTCATTAGTTTCGGTGGCATGCGGATTGGTTATAAAATTTGGTGTTGATTTCATGTATGTGCTCCAGCAATGAATTTACATTAGTGAGTTTGCGTATATCTCATTTCGGGTGTATCTGCTAGCATTAGTGGCAAGACGTAAGCATTTGTTTTCAAGTAGGTTGAAATTTATTGCGGTATGTTTTTGCAAGAGTCGTAGTCCGTAGTCCGGACATGCGTAAGTTAATTGTGGTCTCAATATTGTTTTATAGATTAGCAGTTTGTTTTTGCATTTTCATGAACACTATTAGTGTTCATAACGGAGTACAGTTGCAGACGTGCTACGTTGGCTTTTTGTAGACATTTTTCTGAATGTTTTTTGAATGTCAGTGTTCGATCTATTGTAACAGCCAGGTATCGTACCTCAGCTTTTTGGGGTATAATTTGGTTAATTAAAATTATAAGATTTTTGAATGCACTAAGTTTACGTCTTTCGGTAGTAGTTAATAATTCCGATTTGGTGGGATTGATCGTGATCTTTCATTATTAGTAGTATTTCCGTAGTCCTAGCAGATATGCTTGGAGTTTTAGACTGCTGATTATTTCGTTAGTGCACTGGGAATAGATTATAGTATCATCTGCGAAGAGGGCTATTTTTGCATTTAGCATTTTAGGAATATCATTTATATAAATAAAAAAGAGCTTAGGGCTAAAGATTGACCCTTGGGAGACTCCTCTATTTATGAGTTTTGTTATTGATTTTGTATTGCTCCGGAAAGTATGCAAGTTTGAACATTCCGTTGATTATCGCGGTAAAATGCCTAACAACTTTGGTAGTTACGTTTTTCAGTATGATGTCTGAATTTCATCTGGGCCAGGTACTTTAGTTGCTGGTAGCTTTTTAATTATTTTGCGAATTTGTTTTGGTTGTATGAAACAATTGTTTATTTTGCCAGGTTTCGTGGTGAACTCTCTAATTTCATCTTCAATTAATTGTTGTTCCGGAGTATTATTTATTTTATTTGTACAGATAGAACAAAATTTGTCCGCCATAGCATTAGCTTTGTTTTGGTTACTGAATACATATTGATTGTTAACTTTGAGAGGTGAGATATTATTTTGGTTATCCGTTTCTGTTTTTAATGATTTTAGTATTTTCCAGATATCTCTATTTTTAGGATTTATAGAAGTTACTAGGTGTGACCATTTTTCGTTTTCATATTCCTGAATTTCTTTTCTAATATCTATAGCTAATAGTTCTTGCTTTCTGATAAGACTGCGTATTCTTTGATACTTGCGTCGAATTGCGTTTCTATGTTTTTCTTCCACTGGGAACAACAGAATTTGCGGGCGCCCTAATTAAGCTAAGTATAATTTTTTAACATGTGTTACTAGAATTAGAATTGTTCTTTTAATCTATGTTATATTCGATCGTTTAAACACGTGAAAAATATGTGAAAACGTTCTCCAAAGTATGCTCTTTTTGCTTTAAATTAAATTAATAGAACTCTCCTTAATAGAACTGCTCCTTTTTGACGGAGGTTTGAAACTAGTTTGCAACTAAACTAAAAATTTTTTAGAAAGAGTTAAAAATATATGCTTACTTCAATTCTCTTTGTCTCACTTTTTTATCTCTTCCGTTCCTGATTGTAATTGTAAAACACTTTTGCTAAGAGTTTGCAACAAAATTTGGATTCCGATTCTTGTTTTTAAGCACAGAAGATACGCGGAGGTATTCTTCAGTACAACTCTTCAATAACCTACTGTTACCTTCTGTGTTCCTAATAGAGATCGTATGAATAATTTTGCTTTCTACACACAAGAAAACGATGAATTTGAATTGTTACTACCAGGAACACAGAAGATGCGCGGAGGTATTTTTCAGTACAACTCTTCAATAACCTACTGTTATGTTCTGTGTTCCTAGTAGAGATCGTATGAA